>VZUA01104258.1:42011-52014 GCA_013401035.1 Horornis vulcanius
TTTCATTTCTGCTGCAAGTTTTAATTTTAGGAATGGAAACTTAAACTTTAATTCACCATTAAACTGTTTAACATTAAATGTGAAAAATGTGCATCATTGGCACCAGCTGTTTTAAAAATATAAATTTTTATTGTTACCACCAGGAAAGATGGATAAGTTGTTTACAAACTCACATAGTTTATATAGGTTAGAAACTGTTATGAGCAATTACGAGATGGAAGAGTTAAATCTGGAGCCCAATAACCTTCAGCATGTCCTTTCCAATGCAGTAAGATGCTGCACTTAGACTGTGTTCCCACACGCTGCTCTAAAAGCATTAGGAAAGAGTAAATTGTTTTTAAAAATATTTATATTTAATGGCTATCTTGCAACTACTCAGCAAATCTCAACTGGCTCTTTTGTTCCAGGCTTTTGGGATTTGGGGAATTTCTGTCCCTCTCTGCCAGCCCCTGCTGTTCACCCCCNCAGTGACCTTTCCAGCTAACTGCAGTAATAAAATGGTTTCACTGGCCATCTTAAAGCATGAGTGACAGTTTAGATGAGCACTCTTTTTCAGATATTCAGAAATTCTTCTGTAGTTGATTGCCATCTATACAATATTAACTCCATTCAGATCTTGAAGATAAAATATATTTTTGTTTTAACTCAGTTTTCACAGTATTTGTACTATTTCCTGCAGTAATTATGTAATTATAGAACCATAGGATCATCCTAGAATGGTTTGGGTTGGAAGGGACCTTAAAGACCATCTAATTCCAACCCCATGGCAGANTCCTCTTTGAGTTTCAAACCACTCTGCTTTGCCCTGTCAGTAGTGCTTTTTAAATTAGCAATCATCAGTTCTAAAAATGTTGGCATCCACGGGAACATTTCCCTCTTGCTTGAACACCAGACAGAAAAGCTTCAGAAGATTTTAGAACATTCTCACACTGGCCCCTGAAGACTGACAAAACAACTTAATTTTTCATTTCTGACTTGCATGGGCTTTTTATTTCTGCCCACATCTGCCCTTATTGTTTAATTTAATGGATTTACAGTCTATTTCTGGGAAACAGAGCAGTTCCAGAACTGTTAATTAACTACTACAGCCAAGAAACAGCAAACCAAATGATAGATAGGGAGCCTTACCACCATGGTTATCTGCTGCCTGAGGGAAGAGTTTGTCCCAAAATAGCAAGAGCCTATCCCTTGTCACCCCCTCCATTTTTATTAAAGAATCTCTCTGCAGTGAAGTCTGCCAGGTAATTAGCCTAGTTTCAAGTCACCCTAACAGCATGTGGCTCTGGAAACTGAGTGCAACTCCGTCTGCATACAGCCTCTAGGATGCAGCTTATCCTTGGAAATGACCAACAGAGACACATTTTTATCCATATATACAGGAACAGCTGGAATGGAAACCAGTCATGGTATGCAAGCAAGGAATTGCCAGCACGAATGGAATGAACTGCCTCAGAGTCCATGGAGGCCTTAGAGGAACGGCTGTGAGCCTTTTCCTTGAAATTTTAGAAAAGACAGAAAGAAAAATCTAGAGGATATGATCATATCACTTGTGATGTAGCTTCATGTCCCCTCATGAACAAGGCAAATGAAAAGCCAGGGAGCAGAGACAAATAGCACATGGCACAAGATTATTCCTAATTCATGGACCAGGCAATGACCTGCTTCACCACATCACTTGGGGACTATGTACTGAAAGTAGAGTTAAACAGAGCACTTGAATAATGGGCAAGGTATTTATACCCTCTGTGCTCCACAGAGCCCAAGAACACTTTACATAAGCTTTTACATAAACTTCACGGAGTTTCCTTAAGGCCACCCAACCCAGAATTCAGCAGCCTGGGTAAGAATTAGTTTTGGCTTGAAGTAGTCTCGTGTAGCTGTGAAGGAGAGAGCTTGAAAATATGTCCTACAAAGTCCCAAAAAGCTGGACGTAGTTAACATTAAAAATACATTGACTACCTCATTGGCAGGAGTGAACATCGGAGTTTTTACCATGTAGCTCATGATTTCTGACATTTGGATGGAGCACCGTGTCCTTCACAGAACTGCCTCTGGGTAATTCCTGTATTGTCATTCCTGTATTGCAGATGGGGAAATTGAGGCCAAATGTGCTGTGCCTGAGGTCTCACAGTGAGCCTGTGGCACTGTAGCAGTGGCACTTGGAATGCTGACACCTGCTCCTTGGATTTCTTCAGCAACAAAGTTTTCTGTAAAATCAGCAGAAATGCAGGATGACGGCGTGCCCTGAAGTGACTGCAAAGGCTTCTGAACAGGAATTATGAGCTACTGCATCAAAGGCCTCTTGCTTGACATTTATTGGCTTTTTGATGAATGTTGGGGTAATTCTGCTGTCAACAGTTTCTCATTAGGAGCCTGGCAATGTACTTTCTGACCATTATCTTTCTCAATATCACACTGGGTTGCTACAAAGAGCTGGGATTTTATGTAAAATCCATCTATCTCTGTAGCTGCAAACTTTTCTAATAATTCTACATTTAAATAATCTCATGTAAATGCTGGCTGCTGTATCTGAGCAATAAGGAGACTAGACAAATGGTTAAATTTCCATGAAGACCTAAAGCTATAGGACAAATTTCATATTGCAACGAGTAGGATTCATTTGTCTTGATTCCACTGGCATTGCAACTCAATTATACTAATTCAGAATTTCACTGCTGAATAATGCATTCCCATCCTGCTTTACACTAGCAATGGAAGGAAAAAACCATCAGAGCTGTACCTCTCCCACTCTCCATAGTCTGATGTACCATCTCCTGGATGCTTATCGTCAATATTAGGAATTATTTTTGTTAAAATCATAGATTTTCTAAAAAGAAAATAGTAGAAATATACTCCAATACCACTGTGTATTTGGAAAGGGGAAAAGAGTTCATTCAACTTTGACGTGCCCAACTGCAGTAATTTTCATGCTATGAGTTTTAAAGCATTAACACTTATTTTAAATATTTGTATCCTGGAGTCATGATAGTGGGAACATCACAGGCCTATGGTATTTTTTTATTGATTATCATTGTTATAGACAAATAAATTAAAACAGAACCAGATGATTATAAAATTAATGGAATTTCTATTACTAAAATGTGTTTGATTCCTGACTAATGTTCATAAGCTACTTAATATGACAGACTCACTTTCCCTCCTAGAGGCAGGATGGTGTTTTCAGCCTGCCAAAACCAGGACTTGTGATGCTGTGGACCCTAACTAAAAACAAACTTTCCCACCAACTCTTTAACCTCACTTTCATGGCAGTGCAGATTAACCTGTTGGATTTAACACAGATTTAGGTCTCCATCTCATCCACCAGTCCTGCTAAGGGAACATCCCCTCCCAGAAATGCAGCACAGGTGTGGATGGCAGTGTCTGAGTCTGTCACTCAGCTCGTCAGAGCCCCGTGAGGAGCTCTGATGTAATGGGCCATGTCTGAGGGAGTAGAAGCAGCTCTGTTCCCTGAAGGAGTTTTTAAGGACACATTTCCTGCAATAAGGGAATGTTGACATTCAAGCTGCCTCAACTGCTGATGACAGAGAAGGCATGAGGTCTTCCAAAGTGGCACTCAGGTTTTATTCCAGACCTGTCCTCCTATAAACAATTACAGTGGATGAAATCATGTTTGGAAAGATGAGTGATGTTTTCCTTGTCTACTCTGCCCTGTCAGCATCAAGGATAAAGTGATATATGTACCTGCTTTGGTCTTCTCCTCTTCCTGGCCCAAAAACATTCTCAGTGTAGACAATGAGTGATGCTTCTGGAAAGAAACAATAAAGAATTAGTAAATCATATATAGAACACAGGGAAAAGGAAAAAGGAAATGAACACATGAAGTCATTCTCCTAATGTGGTCTTCAGTGTAGATATGAATATTTTTTTTCTTGTACCTGTTTAATGAAAGACACCCTTCATGCCAATAAAACTTTATCATCTGTTGTTTAAAGGAGTAAATCCTATATAAAAAAAACCACTCTGAAGGTTAGGATATTGTATAAATATAGACATGGTGAATAATCCTGAGTTAATCTCCCTTCTCTTTCAGGACCTCACTAGTGTCCTTTTTCTTTTTTTGTTTGTTGGTTTGGTTTTGAGACCTCAGTATGAAGTCAGAACTTTTATTCTCTTTTTTTTCTCTCCCTCCTTGGGGATTAATTTTGTTTTAAGGAATGCTGAGATTCTTACATGACTAAAGTACTCATTCTTACATGGGTCCACAAATCTGAGCCATAACAGATGGAAGAGCAGAGTAATGAGAGAATCTGGCTCTCTGAAAGAAGGCCCGGCCCAGCAGGAGAAACTCTGAGGTGCTCTCCAGAGAACCCATGTAGAGGACTGGAAAACTGACCTAATTTACCCCTTTTTTATTGGGACATTGCAAAGATGATCAGCCCCTTATTCATTAGCCTGAGACTATTACTAATTATCAATACTATTGCTTATTTTTACAGTTGCTACAATTCATGCTATAATCTGTTTAATAAAATGACAGCACTAAAGTTCAGGAATGTCAATTTTGATATCACCTCTCCACAAATGGGCTTGAAAACTGGTCTAAATCATTGAAATCAGAAGCCTTTGCTGCTTGAAATGAGGAATAACATTTATCTAGCAGCAAGAGAAGATTTCATCCTTTTATAGTGCCTATGAAAAAACACTTAGTCCCTACTATGTACTCATCACTGTAAAATGGAAGTTGTCAAAGATAAAAGTCCTTTTTCTTTGCTGTCTGTGGATGTTCCTGTAAGCTTTTAATCTTTTTCCACATGAGTATTTATTCAGAATAAGCAGCCCAAGAATATTTCCACTGACAGCCTGAAATCTTTATGAGGTACTGGATGGTTGAAATGCAACACAAATGTATTCAGCGCTCATAACAAACATAAACAGTGAATTTACCACAGGAAAAGTTGGTAAAGTTCTCAGTGGCAGTTCATAGGCTAAAAACCCACCTGTTAAATGCCCTAGACCTTTCTGACCTATTCACTATAATATTTAAATATATTTCTATATGTAATTTGTTAGATAATTCTGAAACATAAATAAAAGGGAAAAAATGTAAAGCCCTGGACAAAACAAACAAACACAAACAACAACAGACAAAACAAAACCAAAACAAATTAAAAACTCTAATTCACTTCCTGACTTTCTCACAAAACTGCACTATGACCTTGGTCAAACTGCCAGAGGCAGAAAAGAATGTGACTGTCCAGTCCAACCTTATGTTTATCACAGGTCATTGCTTCTGCCTTCTTTACCCCCAAACAACATTTGAATTTTAGCTTTGGGTAAGCTAAGGAGTTATCTAACCTCATGATGAAAAAAAATTGAAAAGCAAAGATAAAGAAGATGCCAACAGTGTGATCCATTCTCCTTCCAGTCAGGACTTGTAGTTTACTTCTGCTGTGAATTAACCAGACTTCCAGCCCCTGCTGGCAGCCCCAGAGCTGCCTTTTTGTGGGCTCAGGTAGACTTTTTGGGATCTCAGTGACATACATGTAAAATGGGACCAATCACTGGGTTTTTCCACTATGTTTTATTTAAGTTGTCCCTGTACACCATAACCTCTACAGGGGAAATTTGGCTTTCACTCCCCGTACACTCCATGCCTTGCACAACAGCTTACACTGGACTTGGCTTTGATTTGGGATGATTGGTACATGATTGACTGATTGATTGATTGATTGATTGGCTACTGACTGATATGTAGCATCTAAGTTACGACAGTGAGAAAGGACATTAGAAAATCAAGCAAAACCCCCCCAAAATCTCTGTCTGAGGCGGGATCCTTCAGTTTTCTGCAGATCCCCAGAACTCCTTGTTTGCCGTAGAACAGAAAACACTCACTTTGCAGTGAGAGCACCGTACACCGAACTGTCGGCAGAGGGCAATGGCAGCTCACAGCTCGAAGCGGCTCCGGGACCTGCGCCAGGCCGGTGCTGCCAGCCTTGTTTTCCTGTTGGATTGCTCCCAGGGAATGAGCCCCTGGTTTATTCCGAACAGCACGTGGGATAAAGTACCCCCGGGGGCCCTGCAAGGAGAGGTCTAAGCTTTCTTCTCCCGCTTTTCCTGCCTTTGCATCCTCACTGATTACATTGGAGGACCAGTTGCAATCTGATTCAAGATAGACAATTGGGTAAAATATTCCAGGGAGATCTTTGGAAGCAAGAGGAGACCCTGTTCTGCTTTGAGGATTACACTGTGAGCAACACAGCTCTGTCTGGACAGCTGGACCACTCAGCTGAGCACAGTTTGGGAAAGACTGTCTGTTCTGGCTTTCCTGGGGAGTCTTAAGTTTAGATCCAAATGGCTTGTCTAGATTGGTAAGAGGTTCTGGATGGAACAAGTGATTCAGAAAGACTTTCCAAGGAGGCTGTGTCAGCAAGGCAGGTAGAAAAGGTGAGTGAAGTGTGACAATCATGCCTTCATGCCCCAGGCTTTCAGAAATAGGATCCAGAGGATGGCCCTCCCAGCCAGAGCTCAGCCAGGCAGAATCTTGGTGCTGCCTCTTCCACACACCTTAACAGGTAAACTAAGTGGCAGCATCTCTTCTCTCCATGACTCAGTTTCCCTAACTGTAAAGGAAGTTCTAAAGTTCTGTGTGACACACTAAAAGCAGTGAATAATAAGAATTAATCAAGTGTGCTACTCACAGCTTGGTGGTGAACTAATGTTCTTGTCACTGCTGGCCCAGAGTCTGCTGGGCAGAGAAAACACTGCTGAAGGTGTTAGTCCAGATGGACTGTAAATGCCAAGGCACAGCAGGAGCTCTTGAAAAATAAAATTATTCTCTCAGGTCCTCTATCAGCAGGAACAATATTCCAATTGAAATGCAGATATCCTACCAAGTAATTCCATCCCTAAGGTGAGCACTCTGCAAGTGTCTGTGAAGGTAATCGTTACACTGTTGCAAATATGAACAAATACAAATGCCAGGTATCTCTATCTGAGCCTCAGTTTTATTTCTGGCTTCATGAAAGTAAAAGAGCCTGACCACCTATCATGATACTTTTAGTAACTGGAATTTCAGAGAACACTGGTTATCAGACAATTCTCCCCAGATTCCTATACTGTAGAAGAAGGACTGTTCAAAGCCACCACAGTGAGGGAAATCTACAACTTCAAACACCGAGAGAGCCAGTACAGTGGGCTGTGCTGGAGCAGCAGAGGAATTCAAACAAACAACATTGAATGACCAGCTCTGGAATGCAGCAAACCCAGCCAGGTCAACAAGAACACCGATAAGGTGGCAAGTGGGGTCCAGCCCAGGCCAAACCTGCAGGAGCCCATGGCAATGGGTACAAGTTATGCCAGCTTTGTGCTCAGCAGCTTCTGGACAACTCTCACCAGTGGACTGAGTGGAAGATGTAATTTACCTGCTTTGCCAGTTTTCACTACAAAGCCTCCACTCAGACCAGTCAGTCGTGATTCAACACCTTTTCCACCAGACAGCCTCAGCCCTGCTGTGCAGGTGTGCTCCCACAGAGCCAGGACGGGGGTGACCTGTGCTCTTGGTTTTGTTTTCCTCCCTGCCACTTTTGAGCTTTCCCTGACTGGGAGAAGCTGGTTCAGGCAGGAGCCATTTCAGACTATGGCCATCTGTAGCCACAGATATTGAGCCACCACCAGGAACATCCCTAAAAGCAAACAACTGAAATTTTGGAACAAAAAGCAAATGTTACCTCAGAGCGATAAGTAGCAGTAACAACAGACCTGGCAAGACAGTATTTTAAGCCAAAAATGTGCTAAATAAATACTTTTGCAGCCTGCCTTGAATCTTTTCTTCAACGAAGTTAAAGTGTTGGTTTTAGGAAAAAATGTATAGAATATCAGTTTTAAGCAAAGGGCGGTTTTGTTCTTAATTATAAACAAATTTTAAAATGTTTGAATGAAAGCTTATCCAAGCCTTTCCATATTTAAATACAAAAAAACAAAAACAAAACAAAACAAAAAAAAAGAAAAAAACCAAACAAACAAACAAAAAAAAAACCCAAAAAACCAACCAACAAAACAAAACAACCAACCCATTCTTTCATGTGGACAGATAGAAAGTAGTAAGGTGGTGGTTGGTTGCACGGAGGATACAAAAATAGCTGGTAATGTAAGTGTATACGGGATGCCATTAAGAAATCAGGTGCTAATGAGACTGCTTGAGACTGAATCACAACTGCCTGTGGCTATTCCATGACAGCTCTTCCAGGAGGTGTCTCCAGCAGCCATGAGTCAGATTCCTGCCTCTGCAGGAAACTCCCTACAGAGAAGCTGCCAGGTATGTCCTTAAAGGCAAAGGAACCAAGGTCTTCTCCAGCTTTAGCACTTCCAACTGCAAGGACAGGTCACAGAGGCAGCTTGGAGTGAGCGTGGATAACAGCAGCCAGAGAAGTCTCTGTGCACTGGCATGAGCAGGAACCAGCAGCACTGTAAAGGTACAACAGGTGGCTGTGAGCCAGGTGTGTTCCTGTTGGTCCTTGAATTGATGTTGACTCTGAGACTCTTGTGATCTTCAACACAGGCCTAGAGGACAGACTCTCCACTGTCTGAATTAAAATCTTGCCCTCAGTTACCCTAGTCAAGGTTAATGACTATAATTTATTAAAAGGTCTATAATGACTTGTTAAATGATGTTGAAAATGGTAGTTGCATGAAAACAAGTTACAAAGTGTCCTGGCAAACAAAATGTTTGCCCTGTACTTGCTTTCAAATGGAACATGGCAGTTAAAAGTAATCCATTTGTCACTTTTGGGGGTGGTATTAACTATATACATTTGCATCTACCATATACATCCAGGTGCCCTATACAGTTCTGTCTGTTGGTACCTCAAATGCCAAACTGTGTGATGGTTTCCTTCCCATCATCTGCATTCCATGGACTTGACAAGAACAGCACCTACAGCAGAGTCTGCATGGAAAGCCCCAAGTGAACCACTTCTCTCACTGCTGTACCCTTCTGGCAATGTGCTCCCAGTGAAGCAGCACCCTTCCTTGTGAGAACCAGGAAAGAATCCATTTGCAGTACCTCCCAAGAGGCAGGGCTGGCAAGAGAGGAAGGGATTAATGCACAGGTGACCTCACCTCTTCTGTCTGTGCTGATGTTATTCATAAAACACTTCCATAGCTATTGAAGACAAACTTGGTATTACAGACTGGCAATGTTTCTTTGGTATTTAGCATTTGCAAGGGACCCTGCATGGCTGCAACTGAAAAAAGTCTCCAGTGCTCAAATTATTTTCTCCCGTTCCCAGGGTCATTTTCTCTCCTACCTTGTTGCAAATCTCCTGATATCCTGTGTCTGAAGCTCAGGTCGCCAGCCAAAAATTATATCCAAGCCCAGAGCTAATTGGATTTATAATTGTCTAAGCTCCTTCTATAGTTATAAAGAGGAAGAAAAGTTTCAAAATATCAAAACACTCAAAATGCTGGGAGGTAAAGAGCTGCCTACCCACAGCTCACATACAGAATGGATGTCTCACAGCACTTGACCTTCATCAGGGAACTATTCAGGAGCTGGAGCCTGACACAGTGTCCTGAGCATAGGAATATTTTCAAGAGTAGAACAGGGAGACTGTTGAAATCCAGAGAAGTTTTTAGAATTTTTTTCATGTTATTTGCACTTATACGTAGTGACTTTGCACTTGTTTAAGGGCCTGAGTATTGCTCTTATCTTGATATAAGGCTTATTTGGTTACTTTTTTTCCTATTTTGGGAAGGCCTCTCCCATGCTGGTTTGAGGGGTGCACATGGTAGCAGCGTCCTGACCTCAGAACAGACCTGTTAGTGCAAGATCTGGTACTGGTTGTCCCACTGCCTCTTCCACCTGCCTTTGCACAGCATCCAGGAGGAAAAGGAACAAAAACTCGGCAGTAACAAATCTGCTTTCATTCCTCACTTTCAAGGGTGAGATTTCCTTTTTATGGAGAGATATCTCAAATTATTTACTGTTGGAGCCTGGTATTTTTAATGGTACCTTCTTCCACCAAAAGAACAAGTTATTCTGTAA
>VZUA01104258.1:52816-65369 GCA_013401035.1 Horornis vulcanius
CAAGTTATTCTGTAAAAAAGCCAGTTCTTTGCCTTTGCCAGCTGCATGCAAGTACAAAATTACAAAGCACTCACTTAGATGAAGTGAATACTTCATTAAACAATTAAGCAATAAGGCAGAACAAAGGCTGTGGTTTCCAGGCCTTGCTCTGTAATTGTATCCTGGAGCATTAGGAGAACCAGTGCTCAAACACAGGGATGCAATTTAGGTTAGGATTATCCTCTAACAGCCTTGTTCTGTGGGATTAGGGGCTTGCCACGATGGGGAATTATTTTATCCATCAATAGCAATGTAAAGTACGTGATTTCTCCCTGAAGATCTGGAGGTGAGGATTTCCATCCCTCTTTCCTCCTTTCATCTTGTTGTAGCTCCTTGAGTAGAGGTTTTTATCTCTGTTTTCACTTTCTGAACCATGAAGGATATCCCCCAATCCAGTTTTTATGGAGGTACAGTCACAGAACCCAAGTTCACAAGTAAATATCCCTGAGTGTCCTCAAACACACTGTGGACACTGAGCTTGAGGAACACTGAGGATGGAAAATGTGTGAGCCACTGTGTTGGACAAAGTTAAGTTTGTGCTTTTGTGCTGAAATATTCTGTTCATCTCATACATCACATGCAGGCACTAGACTTCCACAGAAAACTGAGAGGCACCTGAAGAGATAAGGCAGAAGCCTTAAGGTTTCAATGGCTGATAAGCACAGACTGGATTGCAGATGAAATTTAAATGTCTAAAGTCCGTCTGTATTCTGCTACAGAAGTCTAACCCCCTTTCCTGATCTAGTAAAGGCCTGATTCAGCTTCTAATGAAATTACTGGGATTTGTTCCACTGACTTGAAGTTGACCCTGGGCAGAGCCCACAGCCCCACCAGAACTCCTTTCCAGTATATCCTGAATGACAATGGCAGGCCCTTCCCTCAAAAATGATCCACAGGGAGCCCCTCCATCCTGCTCTCCCTCCTCCATAAACCATTCAGTCCTGCTGCAACAGAAAATACAGCTCAAATACAAAATACAGCTTGCTGTATCACAGGACACCCTGTCCTTGGGAACTGGAATTAAGATCATCCAGGCACATATCATGGGCCAATGGAATACCATTAGAAGAATTAAATTTTGGTTCTAAGAGAAATCAAACTAGAACTTTAAAAAAATAAAGAAAAATAAAAACAAAGGTTAAATAAAAGAAAAAAGCACAAACCACCAAACCCCACAGCAATTAAAAGAGCCAGGTTTATTTCCAAGTGTATGTATTTTATGCTCTCCTGGAATAAATAATTTTCTATATTTCTTTGATTCTAGTTGCACTTCTCCCCTTTGGAAATAATACAATTAATATATAATTCAATTCAGTGACATATGTCTCCATTGCCCACAGGAAAATAAGTTGCATTAATTTCAAACTCACTCACACTGGAAAATAACCAGTTGTTTATACTCGTTGGGATGTATGGGAGAACAAACTTATCATTAAATGTCAGAAAACATATGTTTTAAATAGCAGAAGCCAAGGAACAGCTATTAAAATCAGGCCACTTTTAACCAAATACTGCAACACCAGTAGAAAGCTGTACCAGCCCCATCTAAACAAAACACAGGAAAAGGGAAGTATTTGCTCTCAGAGTAGGATCTGCTGAAGGAAAAGATGAAAGATTAGATCTAATAGAGGATTTAGGAGCTGAAACTAGAATTTAAATGAAAGTGAGATACTAAGTGCCAAAAATACACCCCAGCTCCCCTTTCTCTCCCCCCAGGTGAACTGCAGACAAAGCCTGAAGGCAGCACAACTCATTAGGGAACTTCCTCTTCCTCTGCAGCCTTCTCCTCATACCAGCAAATCTTGTCTCACCGGTGAGGTGCACTAACACCAGAAGCAAGGAGAGGAGAGAAATTAGGTCTGACTTCCTAGACAACTCACCAGTATGCCTGTGAGATCAGGCAAGGAAGAGGGGCATGGCTGCATGGAGAGAGAAGCAGTAAGAAACCACAGAGGCAGTAGAGAGAGCTCTGGGGAAGGAGGGTAGGTCCTGAGGCATGGCTGGGGCGGAGGAGCTGCTGAAGAAGGCACAAGGGACTGGGGACAGTGAGCTGGCCACTGCAGTGCAGGGAGGAGATAAGGTACTGAAGAGGGAAGGGACAGCGGGGAATCTGCATATCCAGAGGGCAGAAGGAAGACTGTGAAGGTTGGCTGGAGAGATGTTAATAAATACAGCTCACAGTGCCTCCAGCTCTGCTTCTGTACAGGCAAAGAACCACAACAACCTCAGGGCCATTTCTCAATTAATTTATAACATAACCTGGAAATTAGATATTCTTCTGGCTTAATCACAAACAGGGCTAAATGCTAAAGGCATTCCTAAAGAGTACCAAATAAATACTGACTGTCTCTGCTCTCCACAGATCCTATCTCAACTGTTTTTCACAGCAAGTGATGGTATCTCAAGTGCTTGTCTAGGAACTGCCCATCTAGAAGACTCTGTTGTCTCTGAACCACCAGACTGTTCAAACTCCTGTCTCACTCTCCACACATGTACCCTGATCACCCAGGGGAGGGATGGAAGTTGCTCTCAGCAGCTCAAAGATATTCATGTCCCTACAGCAGTGGATCTGATTTCAGATCTGTCTCCGTCAACCTAAAGTTTTTGTCCCACAGCAGTCAGTCCAAACCAAATGCAAAAACATGTGGGTAAAAAAAAGATATGAGCACCTCCCAAAAATAATTAGTGAATCATAGAACAGCCCAGGTTAGAAATGGTCTCAAAACATCATCAAGTCCAGTTTTTCATGGAGACAGGAGCCTTGATGAGATTATGTAGCACCCTGTCCAGTCACATCTTGAAAACCTCTACCTGGTTCCTTGGGGATTTTCTTCCAGTGAGTGACTGTTCTCAACATAAAAAAATAATTTGCATATAAAGATGAAACCTCTCCTTAAGCAATTTGTACTCATTGCCACTTGTCTTCTCCATGTGGCTCCTTGAGAAGAGAGAGCCTCCACTCTCTTTGTAGTAACCCTTTAAGTGCTATAATCTCAGATTAAGTGCAGAATACTCTGATAAGGTCTCCCCAAAGTCTTCTGCAGGCAGAAAAGACCTAATTGGTTCTGTCTTTCTTCACAGGGAGGGCTCACCAGCCTTTTGATCATCTTGGTGGCCCTTCTTTGGACCCTCTCCAATCTGACTACATCTTGAATTGCATAGAGCAGGACCAAACACAGTATTCCAGGTGTGGCCTGGCCTCTAATGGGTTCTTGGGTTATGCTGTCCCAGGTGCAGGACCTTGCACCTTGCACCTCTTTGCTTGTTAAATAAACTTCATACAGTTCTTGCTAGTCCACTCTTCCAGCCAATCCAGGCGTCTCTGCAATATTGCTGTCACTTCTCACGTGTTCACCTCCCAGTATACTGTCATCAGCAAACTTGGGGAGGGAGCTTTCAATCTTGTTTGTTTTAAGCTGTTTCACTATGCAAACCTGCCTGGCCACAAAACAAAAGCCACAGAGTTGGCAGGAGGGAGGCAGCAGTGACATCTGGGCTGGGATATCTGACTGCTACTGAGTCATAGGCAAAGCCCCAAGTTTTAGTTACTGTAAGTTTATCCCATTGCTTTCTGCCAGCTGGGCACTGAAATGCAAGGAGTGCTGTGACACTGAAGCCTGCCTTTGGCTCTGGCTGTAAATGACCTGCCAAAAAAAGGAAGTGGTCAATCACGGGGAAAAGTTGTATGAATCAGTCCCAGAGCACATTTTCTGTGGGATTACTTAATGTAAACAATAATAGTGACCTGCTGTTGGTACAGTACTTTGTACAACAAGCCATGCTCTTGTCTGGAGGTTTCCTGTGGCCACTCTTAAGCAAATAACAAGTCATGATAACACCATGTTTATCACAACACTATGTCAACCATAATGACTGTAAATGCAACCTGACCTTCACTTTGGCTAAACCTTGTTTCTTTCATGGTTATCTCATATCTCAGTACATATTTATTTCCCTATTTTGTCGATCTGTTCCCTGTTCTTTTACTTTGCATACACTGCCTCACACAAGGGACTATGAGCTTAAACTGTGGAGGTTTCTAAGCCCACTGAAATTCAAGTAAATAACAGATAGCTTCCCATCAGTCTATGTTTTCTTTCTGACTGTTCAGTTCTACCAATTCTTATCAAATCCAGGACACATACAGAGAAAAAGAAAAGACAGACCCAAAATGAAAACTGTTTGTGAAAGAAGTCCAAAATAGGTGAATAAGATCCTCTTTGATCACAGTTGCTTAGTTCAGTGTGTTTACTCTCAGCTATTTGCTGTAGCAAGTACAATAAGCACATTCTGTGAGAAGAAACATGAATTTTGGCCTGTAACATGAGGCAAAGGAGTCAGATTGGCAAGGGGAGTTTTATAAACATGGACTTGTTCTCGTGGCTGTTTTCGGCAGCATTACCAGCGTACTGACACTGACAGCTGGATGTGTCACCCTCCACTGATGCTGGAGGATGATAGAAGAAATTAGAAACGCACATAAAATACTGACTGTTTTGCTACATTAAGTAGCAACCAGAAATGTCAGTATCACATGTTAATTAATGATTAATGCTGGAGGAAGGAGATGCATGCCTGACATATTTTTAAACTGGTATAACAAGTTTTCACCGAGCAAAGGAGGTAAGTTCTCTATGATACACAGTAATGGGCTGTGTACTTGGGACTGTGCTCCATAAATTTCCCCACCTTCAGGACAGAATGTGTCAACACACAGCTGGTCTCCTAGAATAAACACGGCGCCAGGGTTAGTAATCAGTAATGCTGAAGAACGAGGAAAGAGGGAAAAAGCACAAAAATTATGATCAAAAGGACAAAAAACTCTTTTGGACTCACCTGGGGTAGAAAAACGTTCTCAAGCTATATTTTTAATGTGAGACTACACCTGATTTTACAAGGTGATGAGAGCAAACCAAGAAATAAAGAAAATAACACTGTGGAGCTGATAAAGCCCGGAAACTGTAAAATCTTCCTCAGAATGGTGTCCTACTTAGTCCCTAAGTAGAAGAACTTTAGCTCAGGCAGGTTGAATTAGCATATAATACATTGTAAAAATAATACATTGAAGTTATCTAACATTCCACCTTGATGAATCTCAAAGCACTCTCCCTCTGTGTATTGATGTTCCCACACTGGAAATCTGTAAAGTACATGCTTTCCTTTAAGTATATTCTTGAATTAAATGTTCCCAGAACAGAGATGCTCTCCTTAGCTGGGGTGTCCATGCTTATATGCAATAGACACCACTCCCACTTTGCTCCTTGATGAAATAAGGAGCTTTCCTCTCCTGTGCTGTTGTGTAATAGTTGTTACACAGGACAGGCATATGATCCTGTACCAAGCTGTTGCCAGAACCAAGAATAAAAGAGAAAGATGGGATTCATTTAGCCTAAGAGCAAGCTCTAAACTGGGAGATCAAGAGAGACACAGAGGATTTCACACTACAACCACTCGAGACAGGTTTCCTCACAATGTGATTTGTCCAGCCTCTCTTAAACTGGTGGAAAGCCCCCCTCTCTCTTGGCTGTAGAATGACCAAACAGCTTAGATTAGGCACCAGCTTTAACATAACCAAAAATTACATAACTGGAGTCTTAATAATTTGCTTTCTTCCTGGACACTGCTCCTGTAGCTTTGAAGAACACTTGAAAAAAAAGTTACAGACTGGGAATGGTCTTACCTTGTCGACCCTCACTGCCCCACAATGTGCAGCTCCCCCTTCCCTGTTCTGTTACACCTTTTTTTTGGGTAGACACACGTTTTTTGAAACATTCCCATCTTCCATACTTTGAACATGTTAGGAACATTTCAGCCACCACAGCCTGTGTGAAAAATAATGATTTCTGAGAGCAGCTTGAATTTTTTACAGTGTAATATAAGTCAAAATGTTAATTTGCTAGCTGTCACAGCCTTGCACAATGGAAAAGGGAGAGGACACAATCACCTGATAAATACCTGTGACTGTGACAATATATTAGTAATAAGAGTACAAATAGGCAATATTTGTTATTGAGCTCTTAAGTACATGGGTGGCACAGATTAATGAGGCATGTAAACCTTTTCCCCACTGAGGAAGCAGACTCAGGCTTCTCCTTCATCTTCACCATTTCCCAGTAGTTTAGTGGAGGGACATGCCCCCCCCCACCCCGACACCAGATCCAACAGAGTTTACACCTCTGAATGAATCATAGAACGGTTTGCGTTGGAAGGAAGCCTTAAAGATCATGCAGTTCCAACCCCCTGCAACAGGCAGGGTCACCTTCAACTAGATCAGGTTGCTCAGAGCCCCATCCAGCTTAGCCTTGAACGCTTCCAGGGATGGGGCATCCACAACATCCCTGGGCATGACTGGGGCAGGTTTTACCTCAGGGTTCTCTGAGGTGTCACTGTCCCCTCTCCCACTGTGCCCACCATGGCATCCAGCTCTCTGCCCTCACAGGGTGGCTGTGTCCCAATGTCCCCCACACAGTGGAGGGACTCAGAATCACAAAATCGGTCAGGTCAGAAGGGACCACAGTGGTGAAGCACAGAATTTTGTCCAGACAGTTCTGGAGTATCTCTGATGAGGGAGACTCCACAGCCTCTCTGGACAATCTGTTCCAGTGCTCGGTCACTGCACAGAACAGAAGTTCTTCCTCATGTTCAGGTGGAATTTCCTGTGCATCAGTTTTCTGCCCTTTGTCTCTTGTCCTACTGGGTGGCACTACCGACCATAGCCTGATCCAACCTCTGCCAGCCTCCCTTTAGACAGTGACAGACATTGATGAGGTCCCCTCCCAGTCACCTCTTCCCGAGGCTTATCAGGCCCATCTCCCTCTTTCCTCACAAGCGAGATTCTCCAGACGCTTGACGAACTTCGTAGCTCCAACACACTGGGCTCTGCTCCTGGGGCAGCGCACCCCCTCAGCCCCGACCGCACCGCGGCTGCCCATCGAAGAGCACGCTCCCTCCCTCACGCCCTGCCCCGAGCGCCGGGACAAAGGCGGCGGTCCCGCCCGGGCGAGGCGGAGCCGGGTCGGGCTGGGCCACCGCCCGGCCGCTTTATCCGCCCGCCGTGGGTGGCGGCCGGCGCAGTGCGCATGAGTTCAGGGCGGCAGCTCGGCGGAGCTCGCGGCGCTGCTCCGGCCACCTGCCCACCCTTAGCCCGGGCTCCTTCAGCCCTCGGCTGGGAGAGGCGCGGACCCCCATAGCCGGTGAGTGCCGCCCCTCCTCGGGGGGCTCCCCTCGCCCTGCGCGGGCCCCCGGCTGAGGGGGGGTCTTGGCTCTCCCGGGCTTGTCCCCGCCGGCTCTGGGGTCCGCTGGCGTGGGGGAGCGAGTTCGCGCCGCCCCGCCTGCCCCCGGCTCGGTCTCACTGCGGGGAGAGGCCGCGGAGCTGCGCGCCCCTGCCAACCCGCCACGGGAATGGTTCGGCGTTGCTCTTATTACTCACTAATGGGTTTTTAATTATTCTTCCCTCCTGTTCCAAGAGCAGCGGCGGCCGGGACGCCGGGTGCTCCGTGCGCTCGCGGGCGGCGGGCGGGACCGGGGACAGGGACCGGCACAGCCCCGTAGAGCAGCTTTAGGCTTGGTACACAGGCGGGGAGGAGAAAAACTACCAGCAAACTGCTGCCCTGCCGTGTGTGAGGCTTGGCTTCCCACTGTTGAGCTGTTAAGAATTTTTTTTACCCCTGTGGATTTCTTGTTCTTCCGTACCATAACCTAAAATTTGCTTCTACTAATCGGCAACTTAAAAAAAAATATATTTAAGTAAAGGTTTCTTACTTGTAAAACTTTTATGTATGCTGTTTTTGCCTGACTAAGGATGCTGAGGAACAGCTGCCTTGTACCTCCTCTTTGCTTTCCGACTGTCTGCAATTTAGGGTTTCCATTGGAAAAGCTGTTGGTGCAAACAGTAGCAGATTCTAGTTCAGGATACTTTTCTTCCCTTTCCCCCTGTCAGGTGCCTTTTCCATCTGGAGGCGGTAAGCATGAGATTGCTGGTGCTTCTCAGGATCTTAGGTGGTTCGGGTGAGGTTTAGTGCGTGTAAAGAGAAAGCACAGCCTTAAAAACGCTCTCGGGATTTTCAGTAATCCGGGATCGCAAGGGCATGTTTCCTGAATAGTTTTTGTTTTAGTGTGGCAGCGAGAGGAGGTTGCTGGAAGTGGAGCTCTCTTGTGCTTGGTCCTGTGCATGGATGTAGCAAGGGATGATTCCTGTGGTAACAAGCATGCAGATGAAATAGGGAAGAGATAAGATAGCCTCTTCTGAATATTTCTAAACATTTTCCAAGGATTTTAAGCTATAATAAGTTATCAGAAATGTAACAGTTTTTTCCTTTCCCCTCCCTTTATGAAAGACAGAAGGAAAGACTTCTTTCCAAACCCTAAAGCATAAGTCTTAGCTTTAAAAGCTTTTGCAATTTCTGACTTATGCTAATAAAAAGGTATTATTTTAAGACTTTGACACAGATCCTTGACTAACGCAGCATTGTAGATGGCCTTCCTTGTACAGGTACTACTTTAAAGAATTATGATTGTGGCTTTTCTCCTTCTTTGTAGGAATTGCTGTTATATAAGGGGGGAGCTGATGTTTAGACAACAAAAGGGGAAAAAAATGTTGCTTGCTTGGGTTTCTAAGAAATGAAGATATTACTTATTTCTCAGAAATGGAATAGATTTTTCCAGCAGTGTCTTTCTTATCAATGATTTGTTTGGGGGTTTTACAATTGAGAATGAATGAGTAGAATCAAGTTTTATGTCTGGAAGTGCAAGTAATGCCTGGCATTAGAAAGGAACAGGGAGATTTCTATATTGCATCTGTTTTGTCAGTAGTAACACTCTTCTCATCCTGTTAGTTATAGCTGCTTTTTTTCTCTGCATGCCTCTGAGAGAAATATTAACCAAGAATGTTGGCGGTTGGATATAGTAACTGGAACAACTTAACTCCTGAGCAGTTGACAAGTCTCAGGCTGACTGACCTTCTGAAATACTGGAGCATGAAAATAAATGAGCATATGAATGTGGCTTTCAAAGCCAGCCAGACAGGCTGTTACTGTTACCAAATCCTCCCTTCTCCTTTTTTTTTAATTAAAAATAAAATCAAGTGATTTTAATTTCCAGTATAACTAACTGCTTAAATATATTCTTTTCAATTGGGTGTGTATGCATTATCCCTGTACTAAGTAAAGTCCAGGGCCAAGACTCTACTGCTCTGTTTTGCCAGTGCTGTTTATCTTGGGCAGGCAGACCTTTATGTACTTATATAGGAATGAAATGTCCAAAATTAGTTAATTTTTAAAGTAAGCACCATGCTTTGTGCTTCAGATATCCTCTGCTTTCTTCCCCACACCACCACAGCAGTTACAAAAAGAAACATAGGAGAGCAGCCTAAAATCCAGTTGTGAGACTGTGGCAGAGCTGTACTGGGGCTGAAAATTGTCTTGCTATCCTAAATACTGTGTAAAACAGGATTTGGCTCACCATTGCTATGACTGTAGCAGCAGTTACATAATGAAACCCTAAACCCCAGCAATGCTGCACCTGTAACAAGACAGAAGTTGACTAATTACAGAGGCGTCTGTGCCTGAAATTGTTTATGTACACTTCATGGTTCTAAAGTGTTGGCTGTCACAGATAGCACCACCCTGATGTTAACAGGGGAGATCTAAAAAGAGTAACTTGAAAAGAATGGGATGCTTTCCTTGTTGAAATTTGCATAAGGACATTTGAAGTCAGAGGAAAGCTCAGGCTGGATGTGTTTAAAGCCCCATATAGGACTGGAGGAGGCAGCTCTGGGTATCACAGGTAGCTCTCCCACTGAGCAGCTACTGGTCATGAAATCTTAACTGGAGAGTACCAGTGAGAGCCTTATCGTTATCCGTGGGTAAGACCTTACTCTACAGAAAAGTAACTACTTGTCACTGGCTGTAGTTTTATTTTTTATTTGGAGCAGGAAGGGATTCTGTCACTGTAAACAAGTGGGAAATGTGAGCACTTCAGGGATCTTTGGTAGCTTAATCCACTGTGTTGTATAGGAGGAGCCTTTGCCACTGGCCTTCATTTTGAGCAACAAGATTCAGCTGCTGCTGATGTAGTGAACTGCGAACAGAGTTTATTTCCAAGGGAAAAGGCAAAGATGTGTAGGCACATGCATCACAGATACCTTTTTTTACCCCGATAAATTCTTTCTTGAGGGTGGACCAATGTGCTTAGCATCATTAAATCCTGCACTGGTATTACACTGCCTTAAAAGAGGAGCATTTCCCAAACACTGCAGAGAGGAGCATGAGGTATTGATGAGCTGTGCTCTTGTGCTGGCTTGGTTGTATGTAACAAAGTCTCTAAAGTAGGGGGTCTCAAAACAGTAAAAATTATGTTCTTGAAAATCTAAAAAACCAGTTAAGAATGAAGCACTGCATGGAATCCTAATTTTCTGGTATCATCAGGCTTGGATTAATGTGGTCAAAGGTGCGACCCTAGGAATTGTTTCTGACCAAAGCATGATTTGAAGAATTCAGTGTAGTAATTGAATTACTATTACTTTTATCACCTACTGCTTAGGTGATAAAAATGTTGGTTTGTGATTGTTTCCTTTCTTTTTAAGTGGTTGCTACATTTGAGATCCAATTCACTGAACCATTTAAGCATGTGATAGAATGTCCTAGTGAAGTCAGACAGCTTTAAGTTTTACTGAATTGGTGCCTTGCCCATCTAGTTCTTTCAAAAAATGTATGTACACAGGATTAGTTATTTCACTGTTGGCAGCTCTCACAAATTCTAGTGCAAGTTGCATGAATGACATTCAGTGTGTTTCTTGAGGCTCCAGCTTCCAGATTTAGAGGACTGAGAGAATCTTTGTTTTTAGCACTAAAACTAATGGATTTTGTAGCTCCTCAGCCTGTAGAGGAAAGTTTGAATTGTCACAAGTGTGCCACAGAAACAAGAAAATTTAAAACAAAATATTGGGGTTACATACATTGAATTCTGAGGGACTTGCGTGGTTGTTGTCACTGTGTAATTATTTTGATGTAGTTGCATATCTGTCATGGGCTGCCATGAGAGCTCCCTGAGTTCACACTTGGCTAAACATTGTTCAGTCCTGCTTGTCACCTGTTCTGCAAATCAATACTGATGTCCAAGGAAGTGTCTATAAAAATGTTGTTGGCCTGACTGTCATTTAGCAGGCCTTACTGTCATGGATTCTGTGTCTGTGTATTTTTTGTTGTTGTTCTTTTTCTATTAATGGTCAGCATTTCTATTTGTCTGGCTATACAGTGGTGACAGTCCCTTTCTGAACAAGGACAGGAACATTTCCGGGTTACCAGATGTTAAATAGCTGTGACTGTTTTGAACACACAGGATTTTTCATGAGCAGATAGACTGTGAATCATACTCAATGTTATCATTAGCTTCTACATTTATGATGAGGAGAAGAAAAGTCAGAATTTAACCATGTTGGCCAGTTTTGGTTTACCTTGGTTCCTAAACATCAGCTGTTGTCTGTTACTTTGGTTTTTTTCTGTAAGAACATCTTATAAATTTACTGTCTGATTCTGTGGGGTTTTATATGTTCAGCAAAACCTCATCAGTTTGTCCTGTGTACTCCTGGAATTAGTCAGCTTGCCTGTGAGGTTTGGCCTCTGTAGGCAGTCCTGTTACTTAGTCTATTCTTCTACCAGAAAGCTTCAATCTTACTGTAAATCACAAGAGTAGGGTTACCCCTAAAGCTCAAGGATTTTCTCAGTATTTCACATACTGAAGGAGGTAAGAAGAATTCAGTTGCTGATAACCCTGTTCACAAGGAGGAAATATGTGTCCACCGTAACTAACCATCAGTTAGGTCTGAGGAGTTTGGAACAGCAGTGGCTCAGTGAAGATATGTCATGGGCCAGCTGGTTTTGTTCAGCTCTGGTCCCGTACAGCTGGTTCAAAGGTATGTTGCAGGGGCACTTAATACAAGGAAAAATTCATGAGGTTATTAGACACAAATACCTGGCCTGTTTTGGGAAGCACTGTGGTCTCCTGACCGCAGCACGCAGGAATCTGAATTAATTCCTACTCTCCTTTACCTTGTGTTACTGCTCTCCTGCCAACTGTCAGAGGCTGATGAAGGTCTCCAGTCTGCCCCTGTACCATCATTTTTATAAAATCCATCCCATGGTAACACTTCTAATATCCACAGAGTGTTTCCACATGCTTAACTCTCCAAACTCAACCACCACCATGGAGTGCAAGATGCTGACAGTGTATGCAGAGCTGAGTGTGTGCATTGCTATGTCTGGGCACAGCTGACAGATTAAATCAACCTTGAAGTTCGCTGGCCGCTTCTGTTTCAGTTGAATCACTGAGAAAGAGCTGGTTAAGAACAAAGGCAAATTCTGTGTGATGCTCCAAGTACGAGGCTTAGAAATCTATCTTGAGAAATGTTTCATGCAAAGAGTGTTCTAGAAATTGTATGTATAGTAAAAGGGACAGACTGATCTTGTGCCCTTTTAAAAATTCATGATAATTTCCTAAAAATTGTCAACTCACCTTA
>VZUA01104269.1:14019-27027 GCA_013401035.1 Horornis vulcanius
GAACCAGTGAAATGGGAAATGGTCACAGGTCCAAGACTGAGGAGCTCAAGAAGGGTTTGCACAACGCCCTCAGGCACAGGGTGGGATTGCTGGGGTTGTCCTGTGCACTGAGCTCCTCCCTCACTTGGAACTGCCATAAACATGTAAGACAGCCGAGTGTGATTCCTTAAGTAGGGACTGATCAACAGAGGAGGGAGCAAATCCATGCTCATCACTTGAAGTATTAGTCTTCTACAAAATATTCACAAGCAGGATTTACAGGATGCAGAAGCACATATTCACTCTCTAAAAATACTTTGTAATAATTTTTAAAGCTGCTTTTTTTCGTTAAAACGTTCACAGATTATGGGTCACTGAACATAAGGCGAAATATAAAACCTTAAGAGGAGCTCAAAAGGTGCTTAAACTTGCATATATTTAAAGAAAAGAAATTGCTCTGTGTGTGACTGCAGCCACAGCTACTCTGTATGACAACTAAAACCAAACACAAAGCACATGTGCAAGTCTTCCTAATTCTTTTGCTGCCAATATTAAAGATTCACACTACTGGAAAACTAAGAAGCACTAACAGAATTCCACAAGTGTTTAATTTCATTTTCTTCTGTAAGGCAGTAACCTGCTCACAATATCTTTTCTAAATAATTAAATTGTATTTAATAATCAGTGGAATGTTGTCAGACAACAGTGAGGAAAAAAGTTATCAGTTGGTAAAATGAAAAAACATTTCTTTAAAAAAACTAAGATTTGGAAGACTAGTCAGGAAATGTGTGTTTACACTCTTTCACCAACTGAAAAATCCAGGAGTGGGTTAAGCCAGAACTGAAGGTGGAGAATAGCAACAACTTGAGATGTGGAAGAACAACAACCAGAGAAGAACCGGGAGCATCCTGTTCTCTGCTTCCCCACTGAGAAATCATCCAAGAGAACAGCTTTGAGTGCAGCCCCTCCTCACCTGACGGGAGAGCAACTCAGCAAGTCCCACTGGCACTGATTTTAGTATCAGCACTGCTGACTGAGCCATGAGGAAGGCTCTAACCAGCTTCATCACGAGCTGAACAGAAACAGGATCCAGAGCAGAGATACTGCTGCTTTTTATCTACAATACCTGACACACACCTAAGGATACCCCTCCCCGCAAGAAACTCACACTCCGCAGCAGTTTCCTCAAGGTGCACACAGCAAGTGGAAAGGCAAAAAATGAAAATAAAAAACAAAAAACGTGCACACGGCCACAAACCAACAACAAAACTATACACAACCCCCAATGCAGCACAGTGTACAAACTCACTATAACAGCGCTGTTGCACATCTAAGAAGGTTTTTAAAGCAATACACTTTAATTGTTCTTTCCTGAGACAAAACTCATCTCTGAAGGACATGTAACAATCCTCCCTCTACGGCAGAAATAATCACCTTGTTTGGACTCTGGACTTGACAATCTTGTCAGTTTTTGCACTTTCCGCACTGGTCTAGTTGCTTTCTTCTCTTTGTTTCTCTCACTAGATTTTCCTTTCACCGTTGAATCCTCTAAAAACAAACAAAAGCTGTTAAGTGATACCCCACGGGGGAGAACACAGAATAACAAGCTTGCTTTAACATTTGAAAAACTGGAACTCAGAGAAACACAATAGAATTCACAAACTTTCCCAGATCAATGACTTTCAGTCCAGCACTTGCAAATCCTCACAGCATGGGAATTTCAAATCAAGGTCTGTTTACCTATGCACTGGAAGGCAGTGAAGCCATAGCAAGGCCATAACAGATCGTCACAAAGTTAATTTTCAATTCCAAAAGAAATGCTAGCAGTTTAACATGAACAACTGTTGGTTTTCTTCTGCTGCAGATAGTACATTTTACTGCTCTGATGTTCCACAAGGACNGGGCTGCTGTTTCCACACTGATGCATGACAGCATATTCAGCACATCAGGAGCTCTGAGGCCACTGTTACCACTGTTTTCTGGTTCCTCTTCACAAAGAATGTGATCAGACAACCTAAAACAACCAAGGTGCAACTCCTCCTATGGACAGATCCGAACCTTTATTTAGATGCCAACGCAAACATTTACAGCCCCTAATTTCATGTGAATCCACTCTCTGATGGATGTCCAAAGGAAGCATCAGAGGCAGAAGAGGAGGTTATATTTCAAAGACATAGGAATGGAATTTTAGGAGTATTTCTAACCCTTAGCACCCTTTCCTTACAAATTTTCTGCCCTTAAGGCTGACAACAAGAGCAGGTAAGACAATCAATGCACTGAGTACCAGAGGCCTCAGTGACTGCATTTGCAGAAAGTTAACTTCCTCCTCACCTCTTTTAGCAACAAACAGCCCTTTCCTGACTCCAGGGAAGGACATGCTGCTTCCCACCCTGCTGCTATTACAGCAATTTTGTTCTAGTATGGCAAATCCTGAACATCTTTGAGACAAAATTACTGGAAGCTGGGGGTCCATACAGTACCCTTTAGCCTAACTGCTATAAAAGATGAAGACATCTACACTTACACATAAAAATCTTTTTGTTGCAAAGAACAGTGCTGCTGTAGATATCAGAGATGTAAGAGATTATTTCAGCACTAGAGAGCAAAGAACAGTTCTGATACAACTGACTGTACACACCCAGAACACCACATGCTGTAAACTTAATACAGAAATAACAACACATGGATGGATAATCTGACAACCTAAAAATACATTTACAGTATTTATTATGTGCAGCACCAGCATTTGTTTACTAGCATTCAGCTATTCAGCATAATCTTTTCAGCTCAGAAAGGAGACACATTCCACAACAGCTGTTCTACACATGGCATCAGGACAGAGTGTGGATCAACACACACACAGCTCCTTCCTTTTGTAGGCACTGGACACATGATCCAAATGCCTTTTAATTAGATCTCTTCAATGAAGCCTTTTTTAAAAAATTTAATTTCTATAAACAGCTTGTTATGCTTGCCAAAACTAAAAAAAAAAAAAATGTTAGTGTAGATTAAAAGTCTGTGGAAATTTGGCAGTAATTTCACAGACTGATCTGAACAGTGTATTTGCAAAATAATTTTACTGAAAAGGAGCATCTCTTCTTTCTCAACTATTTTTTATGAGTGATTCCATAAAAAGTCTTCAGTAACTTATCAAACTGTACAAGGAAAAAAGACAAATTGTTTTATTACTACACAGATACCTATAGATTTAAATCTCAAGGAATTCTCCTTCAGTCTTAAATGTTTTGAGCAAAGAGAAAAGATATTCTTATTAAGTAAGCTCTTACACTGCAAAACTAGAGTTTCTCTGGGGATTTTATTTTCCTTTCTCTTCCATTTTATTCACCTGATCTCTTCCCTCTCCTCCAACTCAATCAGTCAGAGGCAATTCAAGCTTATAGCACTCCACTGTAACCAGCGTAGCAAACAGAAAAAGCACACTTGGGCATCCTACTCCAGCTCACCCAGAGAAAAGATCTGCAGTTTTCCAGAGTGAAAGATGAATAAAGATTGTGTCTTGGAGCAGTACATTTGAAAACAGAAAGCAAAAGTGGGTTTTGTCCTTTTAACCAGGAAATTGTACTCTTTCATGCAAACATGTATAAAAAATCCACAAAATTAAACAAAAGTTATTCTAATGGAGAATTTTCTATTTTCCTGTTTCAAAGGAATGCCATTACTTGATTCCTTTCAATACTGGTTTTCTATTAAAAGTATTTGAATGAGAGAATGGGGAGAAGGACTTCTATTGTTGTTGTTTTAATGTTCAGTAAGTTATTCCTCCTGTGGAGAGACGTACAATACTGCTTCAATATTTTATTTCCATGACTTTGTAGACTTGTACAAAATGTATTTCTCTGCCTCTTGGAGAAGGTTGTGTGGCTTAATCAGTTCCACTTGAGGCTCACCTTTTAACTGGAGTGCAATATCCCTGTAAAGCTCCCGACTAATACGAAACTCGTCTGCGTGCCAGATCTTTCCATCTGGAGTGCGAATCCTTGTTTCAGCAGGATTGAAACCTGAAAGTAAACGATTGAAGGGTTTAAAATAACTCCATAAAATGTAAATACAGTTTTGTCAGGGTGGAAGGGATGGGAAACTGTTAAGCAAAAAAAGGAACTACGTGCAATTCTAACGCTAAATTAGAAGAAAGCAATATAGCAGTCTGCCACTTGCTCGCAGTTGAAAAACAGCAGACTGGGTGAGGAAAAGATTATTAAAAATGTGAAAGGCTTTTTCAATCAATACAATGTTACTAAGCTCTGAGACCATTAAAAAATTATTGCAATCAACCCAAACACCAATACAGCGAGCTTCTTTTTATAGTAATTCTAAGAAGGGACAGGAAAGATTTCAAAGGAATTCGCACTTCTGTAAATTAGCAAGAATTTCTTCTTAATTGTGATCTGTGATCAAACCATGTTATTTACCCCCATACTGCCCAAAGAGAGCTATGAGCCAGGTCTGTGCTTTGAAATGTATCTCAGTGGATTAAGCTCTGCTCCCTCACCCCGTACAGCCAGCAGGGAGGGGATCTGCACCTCCATACCTCTGTATGATGGAGCAGCAGGCACAGCTGTCACCTTCCTGACCTTGGGAGTCACCGTGTTCTCCACGTTAGTGACCACGACAGGTTGCTCAGCATATCCTAAGTGCTTCCCTCTGTTACTGAGCTCCTCGGAATGCTCCCACTGCTTTCGGATCCTCTCCTTCAGCTTCTCCAGCTTGGCATCGTGCTGCCGCTGTTTCAGGATTTCCAGCCTATGAGCGCTGCAAATACTCGCGGCAGAAGGGGAAGACACTTTCAGTTCACTGTCCTGGGACGTGTTACTCTGAGAAGCTCTAGTGCTACTCTCATCTCCCATGGAGCCACTGGTTTTTTCCTCTTCCAGTCTTGGAGGTGCTGCAAGCCTAAGGAACGCCTCGTTACTCTGCAAGGCATCGATTGTTGGTCGGTCATTCAGGTACCTCACGACGGTCTCATCTGCAGCAGAAGGGAAGGGGCTGTCAAAGCCCCTGCTGTGCCGCTCCCGCTCCTCCCGCTCGTGTGCCAGACAGCCTGGGAGTTCACTCTTCCCTTCTGCTTCACTCAGCTCCAAACCAGACAGCAGTTGCTTGGCCTCAAGCTGGCTAGAACTGTGATAAGACAGAGAACTATATATATCCCTGATGTAACAGAAGGGGAAAAAAATTCACTGTCAGAAACGCAAAGGTAGGACCCTCAAACTCAGCAATCAGCACATTCATCAACTAAATTAATGACTTCCTCTACCTTGGCTCCACTTTAAAGGCAAGATCTTTTAAAGTCTGACCACCACATTTAATAGTGCAAGTCTGACAAAACAGAAAGAGACTTCTGCTCAAAATTTAGTTTGTTGCACTCTCTGTCTGAAAAGAACTACATATAACGTTGAAGACTAGAAAACTAGCAAGCAGTAGTGACACCCTTCAATTTAAAAGAGAAAAGCCTTAAATAACAAGTATAGAACTTAAGAGAAGCATAATTAGTACATTGCATAATTGAGAAGCATAATTGAGCTACTCAATTAACAAAATTGACCCAAATCAGTCTCACATGCAACAAGGAGGACCACCTCACAGCTGACTGCAGTGGTGGAGAAAGAGACCAAAACTTAGATGTCAGGATAATAATCATGTTCCATGGCCTGTTCTGTGTTCTGTGCCACTTTTGTTCCACAAGAAGCTGTTCTTGTATGAGTTTCTCACACTCACAAAAATGGAATGTATCTTTAGCACTAGCTGTAGTACAACTGGTACTACTCTTGCTCCACACTGTCTTGGTAACACATTTGGGAACATATGCTGAAAAACTACTGAAACAAAGCTGGAAAACCATATGGAAATAGCCTTTTTGGTTCTTATTACTGAAACTACATATCTGTCAAACCCATCAGGTCACTAATGTCACAGCCATACCACTTGATGACCTGTCTCCATTTCAAAACAGTTGACTTTAAACTCATATTCACTAAATAAAAAATAAATCTGTGATATTTACTAAAAAGTCCAACACCACATGCTGTCATGTGGGTGGGTGATGGGAGGAAGCAAACCAATTTTTGAGGAGTTGTCAAAAACACCACTATTGGCTTAAATCTAATCTTAGCATGTTTTTCTTCAACAGCCAGCTGTCCCAGCACTAACCTGTATGAAGCCAATGGTTCACGAAACTCCACACGACTGCATTTTTTCACATTGCTTTCCAGAGTGGTTGCTCGAAGAGGGCTGCGTGAGGACTTCTCCTTGCTCGATTTATTTTGGCTGGAGGACCGGGAACCTGAAGCAGAAAACAAAGAATCCTCTATGTATCTACCTCTCCTGAAAGGGAAAGCTCCTGGGGCTGAATAATTGACATAGTTTTTCTTGGGTTTGAGCAGCTCTCTCTCTTTCAATAAGATGATTTCAACAACTATGGGCAAGGCAGTAAGTGCTTGAAACAATGTTCACACTTAAAGAGAGATAATAATGCTTAAAGATGAATTATAAGTAATTAAATCTGTGAAGTTGGTTGTGTTGCCACTAGAGGTCGATCTGTCTGTTCTTCAGTAGCACGCAACCAGAATGCTCTTAGTATATAAAATGAGGGCTTATTTACTATAAGCAAATGCTCTCCTTTAGTCAGATAACAGCAGCACCAGATTCAGCAAACTTCCCATCAGAGTGGGATAAGCACTGCTCACTCACAGCGTGGGGCAAGTCCTGTCACCCCCTCTAACCAAGTGACTGGGATAGAACACTTCCTAAGCTCAGGGAAGGAAACAACAGTTCCTCCTGGGTAATTTCAGGAATAAAGACCACAGGCAGGAGACAAGCTGGGGGCAGGGAGAACCCAAGCTTTCCCAGAATGCAGTGGCTTTACTCTGCCTTACAAGTTCTCTCCTCAATAATACATACCCTTCCTGCTGCTCTTCCTGCTGGCACTAGCAGAGGGCTTCTTGGCATCCATGACTGAATCGAACACAGCCGTGCTGGTGGGAGCTATTTCCAATTTGTTCTCTATATGACGTAGCTAGAATTGGGAGATAATGCAAATTAGAACATTGTTTTCTATTTTTAAGCTACATTTTTGTTTCCCTCCCAACATGACAAATTTTTCCTTTTTCACAATGAATCAAACCACAGCAACAGTAACTTCACAAGGCTGACGTTGCAAAACTGTATGGTCCTATGGCCAGAAACGACTATTAAGTTTTGTTTAATAAGATTATCTAAATTAGGTTTTGTTGCATAGTTTTGTTCCCTTAAGTAGACTGTTTTGAAAAAATTAATAATAACATGCCATTCACAGACCTAATGCTTGGCTGGAATAAAATATTAATTCCACTTGAATAAATTCTGTAATACTCCCTTATAAATGGAGCATGATACAAATTCTACATGTAAAACCCCACACTGAAGTTCAGCTGCTGAGAAAAAAAGAGGGACAAGGCTATGGGAAAGAGCTCAATTCCATGAAAACTTGAACTGCTTGGCCTCACTGAAGCCAGGTTTTAGAAACTACTACATCATCTTAAACACCTAAGTTAATTCCCTCAGAAATACAGCAACCCCAATGCTCAGAATGGAAAATTATTAAGCACACTGGTGTTGCTGGTTACTGGTGTCAGTTTCTGACTGATTTGAGTAAGCAGGAGAGAGCTTTTTTTCCAAGTTTTCAGAAAAATGTGACATCACCACTTCATTAAACAAAAAGGCATTACTACTTTGCAGACTAAGCTTGCTGAGGCAAAAGCTTCTCCTTGTGTGCAGAAAACTTTTTTCCAAGATACAACAGTGTTCAACATTCACATACTTCAATGGCTTTGTGCTATTTACCAACTTGTCCAAGAGATAATCACTGAGTAAAATAATACTTTGGTTAAAGCTTTTGTAGCCACTAACTGATTTGAAAATGAGTAAAAAAAACCCAAGCCAAACAGCCTCAAAGTAAAAACAACAACAACAAAAAGTAGAAAGAAAAATGGTACTTACAGCAGCCTTAGTCTGACAAAAAGAAGCCCATGCTGCAGTTAGATCTTCCAGGGCAGAAACAAAGAAATTACTTTCTCATTAGTACATGAAAAACAATGAAATAAAGTGTTGCTTCAAAACAATTTTCACACATTTACTAATCAAGTTCTTTTCACAACACAGTTCCAGCCTGTAAATCTCCTCTATGAAAGACTGTTATCAGTCAAGGCTCATCTTAGCAAAGCTATAAAGTATTTAATGTAACATATTATGAGTTTACTAAATTAGGATGAATGCATGATGATACCTGAAATCAAATGCACCACATATAACAGAAGACGTTTAGAAGACAAAATGAAGCTGGTTATCTACCTCAACATAAATACTTTCTACTTTTCTATTATACTATAGTTTATCTACCTTTTTTTTCCCCCGCCATTTTCTTCTTCAGTAAACTAAGCATGAATACATGGTCACTGAAAGACTGTACTCAAACCCCAAGCTTCGAACAGCAGAATTATGAACAGTAATCTTTCTGAACTGTACACCCTACAAACAAAACAGAGATAATTTTTGTGAACAAGCAAGAGGTACCAACCCAAGCCTTTTAATCTAAACAGACAGCACCTACTTTATAAGCAACTGAGCTCAGGAGGATGTAGTAGTGTTTGCCTCTATAAATATTTACTTCCTCAGTTTCCCTCCTCTTTTGTTTCTAATGGTTCTTAAAATCTAATGGTTTATAAAACACAACATCTGTGTGACAGAACCATGGAGAGTAGTAACAGAAAGTCAAAAAGAATAATCTCTTCCTTAAAGTAAAAAATCTGCCAATTTCATTTCAGGCAAGATGCAACAACACAAAGGGAGAAAGTTAGGGAAGCAGCACAGAAACAACTTTGCTTTGACTTCTGGAGGTGGTGCTTCTCGTCCATAGAACACTACAGCTTCAAAAAGCTGGTAATTTTAAAAGAAACTGAACATACCACAGGAAATAATCAGCAATAATGTTCTCTTACAGATAAAACAATAATCCTTCTCTACTTTCAAAATAACTTCTGGAGTCCAGTCTTCTAATGCCGGAGATCATATGATTGATCTCGAACCACAGGCTTAGCATGGGACTCAGTTGCTCCACAGATGAGACCTTTCTTCCTTTCAGGGAAGATTTTTTCAGGGAAGTACTGTAATTTTTAAATTTTTCTGCCCCCTCCTTTCCTATATTAGTGTAATCATAACAGTAAAAAGCTAAACGATTTCTTCAACTGAAGGAGACCAAGTCCTAGTGGAGATGAACCACTGCTATTCCAGTGTCTTCACCACTCTGGAACTGAGTAACTGTCACAGAGGCTCTTCCTCACTTCCTTCAAGAGCCAACAGTTCCAAATTTCTGTTCCTGCATTGCTCCTCCTCTACAGCACTTTAAAAAAACCTGTCTCTATGCCATCTTGGCAACCATATCCCAGGCTGGCAACTGCTAATGCAGATCAGCAAATACTCCAGAGATCAGAGTACAAAACTGCTATCTGCAAAAGGGAAGCCACAGAACACATGCTCTTAGCTCCTAAACTGAGGCAGAATGCTTTCTGGAACAATTTCCCAATGTTTCAGACAACTCATGACAAAATATCTCCCAAAACAAGGCAGCAGAACAGAGCAAATCCTTACCTCTGGTAGAATCCTTGCTTTGGTTATGCCTCGGATTTTGCAGAGGCACCTCATTAGACTTGTTGCTCCACATCATGTCAATTTAACTAAAAAAAAAAAANATTAGTCCTGTAAGAATCAAAGAGGTATAAAGTAAAAGAAAATGTATCTTAGTCTAAAGAGAACATATCCTAACATATCCCTGATCATTATGATGAATGTCCACCTCATCTGATGACTTCAAACCTTCATCATGAACAAGGACAGATAATCAGCATGAAATCACAGATGTGGTCACAGCTTCCTGCAGAAACCACGTAATTCCATGGATAAAGAAGGGGTTGATTTTGTTCTCTGTCATAAAGAAACATTAACTTGATAAAAGGAGGCCCGAGCTCGATGCAATTTAAATCAGAGTAACAAGTATTGCAGCAAGTCTGAAGAAGTCCACACTGCACACACAGGCCTAGCAGAGACAGCACCACATGGCTTGAACCCATAAATGCTTGGGGAAAATACCCAACTGCACCAGTGACAGAATAAATGTGGCACTGATCTCTGTAAAAGGAAAAGGCACAGCAGAACTGCATGGCAGGAAACTACAGCCAGGAAAAAAGAAAAACCTGGTGCCACTGTTGTTTTCCTGTGAACTTCAAAGGTAAGACTCATAGTGAATGTAAAATTAACGTGTGAACTCCCAGCCACTATCACCAAAGCAGTTATTATAAAGCAGAAAAGGAAAAAAAAACCAACCAAACAAGAAAAAAAAAGGACCCAGCACATGCTTAGTGAGCTGTCTTCATAACACACTGATAACATTTCTGCTATGGAAAGAAAAAACATAGAATTCCAACAGGAAGTTCTAGACCTCTGAAAGCGTCATAAAAACACATTCTCCTCTCTGTTCTTTCATGAGCTCCCAGATGTAATTTTCCTTATTTTTTAATTACTGAAAATTTCTTTTGCTCTCACTTCCCTACACTGTGTGCCACATAAAAAAGGAATCAAATATAAAGATCAATCTTCTGGTAAAAGCAGACCAAAGTTAACACTATCTACTACTTACTGAAACAGATTTTTGCCCATATATTTTGTGACAAGGATTTTTATCATATATGGTTTTAAGGATACTCACAGTGACCAGCAGTAAAGTCTGGTCTCACATTCATTCATATATCCTGTATTTATAGCAGTAAGGTATCCCAAAAAACTGCCCCAGGAAAAACTACCAATCATAAGAACACAGGTCTTCAAAAGACTTTTAGTTGTGACTTTCTTTGATGAGTCCAAGTAAGTGTTTGAAATAGTGAGAAAAAAGGCATGTAAGCTTACATATGTAGGTACAAAAACCCCAAGTCCACAATAATGCAGAAATTCTAGAAAGGAAGGGTGGGTGTGTTAGTTTTTAAGTATCCAATAGTTATGGGCATCAAGCCAAGTGTAGTTAGAAAATTCTGCTTCTAGGACAGGTGGCGAAGAGCTCGTACACGCAGAACAACACTTTGTGCCTCACATCATTCATGCTGTAAATCACAGCACTGCCCTGCCCTGGAAATCATCCAGCTGATCCTCTCCATCACTGGAGAACAGAGCTGTTGGGCTAGAAATGTAGAAACCAAATATTAATAACAATGAGGGAATTTTCCATAGAGAACTGATTTTGAGAGCTGCTGAAAAAACCATCATACCAGTATGTAAAAAATCATACCATATGTAACAAAACCTACTCACTATGTAAAATTAGCATATGATAACTTCTCGACAAGCAACCATCAATTAAAGGATTAAGTATCCATCTTCATGTAATTGCTTGGAATTTATTCTTATCATTAGAAGTATCAGTATAGACAAGAAAACTTAATCAGGCACTATAATTGCTCTTTTTATTTTACATGCACAAATCTATATAGTTTATTTTAGGATGCCCTGAGAATGCAGAATTGTAACACACTCTGTATTCCTTAAATCTACATGAAAAGTACCAGATTAAACAATCTGAAATTGCTTGTTAATAGCTTCCATCCTGACACTAAAAACTGCCAGTCTGAGCTGAACAGAACTCATCAGACAGCGAAACACTTTAGAGAACACCTGATACAGTGCACACTATACACAGTGATCAGCACATGTTTGTGAGAATACACCGAGTTATTCCCACTGGTGTCTGCTGGTGATCACCAATGGTCAATAATTCCATCTCAACTCCTTCAAAAGTCCCTAATGCTCCTCAATAAAAGGCCATTCAACCTCTCCTCCAAGCTGGGAAGAAATCAGAAAGCATCTTGCTGTACTTATCCTAATGCACAGCAGCTGCAGTTCCAGCTCCAAGTGCAAAGTTCAACCCTCACTGGCTTCAGAGCAGCTCCTGAGATTCCCTGAGCAGTTTTGCTAAACTCAGGTTGCTGCTGACTGAAAAAAAAGACACGGTCAGAACCGAGCACTCTGGAGCTGTCTACAGTTTCAGGAAGGCAACGTTGCAGTAGTTTTTGGTCATAACTCTGAGGGTCTGAGGTTTAGGTGTCTCTCTCCCAATCCTTTGGAAGTGTGGGAGAAATTTATGTGCTTTTCAAAACCTACGTACAAATAAATTATGTTGATTCCCATAAACCTTTGAATTCCTACATATTACTAAAATAAATTCTATTGCTACAGCTTACATGAATAAGCAGCACTCTATTAAAAAAACCCCAAGAACTTGAACAGTTCAATATTCTGCCTCTGCAAAAAGTTCAACCAGAGGGAGGAGACTCTTTATTGTTACCAAAAGTACAGAAAGGGGTGGGGAATAAAAAAAGAAATAAATCCAGACACAGTTACCATGTCTGTTTATAGGACTTGCATGCAGTGTAATAGACCAGTTAGACACTAAAATACATTGAAATTAATATCAATCAGAGAAAAATACCAAACAAAAAACCATATGAAGGAAACTGAAATTATTTTTAACTACATTTCCATCAATACAAAAGTTGTCTCAAAGTACCATGACCAACTTTTAGATAAAATAAGAACTACATTCTGAAATGATTGTTTCAAAGAGATCTTGTTGTGCTAAACTAAATGTTCCATCTCTATTTAATACTGACCTTAAACAAAGAGACTGAGCTCAAAAGATGAAATGCCAAAGAACTTCTGAGGAGACAGTACTGATGGCAAAAGGTTATCTGCAGGCTGGATAAGGCTTTGAGAATCTTAAGATTGTTAGAAAAAAGGTGGAAGACTGCAGAATCAACAGAACTAATCTCATGGCTATTGGATTGCTCCCTGGGAGACACAGACATCCTACACTGGTCCGTGCAAGGCTGGTTTGCCAAGCCCCTCCTTGGGTGAGTGATTACGATACAAACACCATTGTGTTCTGACATTTCAGTCCCACACCAAGTGCCCATCTCATTCTTTACTCACATATCC
>VZUA01104270.1:3414-29898 GCA_013401035.1 Horornis vulcanius
TACTAATGCTATATAGTACCACATAAATAATGATCACCAAAACTCAGGATTAAGCAGAAAGGATGAGAAGCTCAAAGGACTAACTTTGCTATTAAGGGATCACAAGCCTTTTCTGCCCCCACAGGTGCGTAAATCAGTTTTTACAGGGTTTTAAGAAGACTCTCCTGAAGGAGCAGTCTTTCAGAATGGACAAGTCAAGTCAAGTTCATATCAAGATCAAACAATCTCAACCATACCATTAAATAAATAGGTATGTTGTCTTTGAGCCCATTATATACTTCCTAAGGGAACCAGACTTCCAGGACCTTTAAAGTCTATATTGCTTACAGTCAGCATATCTTCTGACTTAGATAAATGCCATATTTAATTTCTTACTTTCATTCTTTAAATTTGTAACTAGTCTTCACTATGTTTTCACTGCTCTTGTAAGTTCTCTTGTTACCACCTGTTTAACTCTGAGTTACAGCACAAGCAAAAGCAAAACAATAAAATACTTTCAGACAATACTGACAGCCAAAATGCTGAGCCAGACACAGTTCTGATGCTGTGATCAGATCAGAGCCAGTGCTAAAGTGAACATAAACACATAGAACACCCAAACCTTGTTTTCCAAGTCTGAATAACCTCTGCTGAACTTTTCTATATCCATGTTACTTTCCTTCACTTATTCACAAATCAAAACACCTCCATAACCACAGAAGCACAGACCTTCTGTTAAAGATACTACTGAATACTGATACTACTGAATCTGTACAAGGGATCTTGTAAGAAAGAAGTAAGCACATGGTGTTACATGCACACAACTATGTACACATCCATTGGTTCTGCCTGGTCAGCCTGGGCCCACTGTGTTTAGAGGCACCAACCCACAATCAGTACTGCTAATCATTTTCCAAACCTCCACACTTGTAGCAGCACTATTATATTGATACTGTTACATTAACACTTATTACAACAAACAGCAGAAACCTCTGGACACAGAGAAGCCTTCTTAACATTAAGAGTGTCTCAGCCAGCCTAGAAGGGCTTCAAACCCTCTGCAGCTGTGTCACTCCAACACTCAATGAATCTTCGCAGGGGCAAGGGGGAAGCACTGTACCTTGCCTGAAATATTTCTACCTGATAATGGATTTCTCTGTTTTCTCTACTTTATCCACTTCGACCAGCTCTTCTACCGCCCTCATGATATCATGTTGGGTCTTCACCCTCTTGTCTCTCTGTGGTGCCTTGATCTGAAGATTCGAAGGACCACGACGAACATGAGGCAGTTTTGGCGGCTTCTGAGAATATAAAGGAAAAAAAAATGTGCTTGGTAAGTTGCAGAGATGGTAAAATTTCAAACCATAAATCAACATCATTCCAGTATTAAACATAAATTCAGATAAAACTTATTTTGTTTGTTTTGCAGCAGGTGAATTCTGACCTGAATGGAAGGTATTCTAAACACCTTGTGGTTTTGTTTGCTTTAGACTTTCAGTAAAATCATCCAGTTCTTAAGTTTACACTGATAAATTACTTCTAAACTACCTCTACTGCTACCAGGTATTCATTTAACACAAGGCAGTGACCAAGGATTGTAAAGATATTTGATTTCATTTTACTACGCACAGTAAATTTACGAGAATTAGCAAAAAGAATGCAAAAAAAAGTTTCCACAATGCCAGCATAAATACCAAGAATTACTATACAGTAATACATGTACATTTTTGCATGATGAAGGAAAGATTTCATACAAAATGTTGTATTCATTAACTGAAAATCCCTGAATTCATGAGATAAATCCATGACAAACAACACAGTAACCAGTATTCCTTTGCTCCACTAATTTACACAGTCGGTTGATGTTCCTTTCCCACTGCATTCCCCACAAATGTAACCCTTCAAAACCTCCTATCATCTGCTCTTTCTGATGCTATTTCTCAAGCTCCCAGATAAACCATGACTCCAGGCTCCTCACAAGAGTGGAGACTGATGCACACAGCATGAGTGAAGCCTCAAGTAAGAGGTCACTGTGATCTAAACTGGCACTCCTGGGCAGAGCAGTGAGTAAAAAACAGCAAACAGAACATGCAAGTAAAAAAGATAAAGCCAAGAAATTCTATACCAAAACCCTTCCTGGGAGGACAGCATTCCACCAAGAGCACACTTTAATTGCAAGCTCTAACTCCTTCCTGCACAACAACTGTTGGAACCAAGCATTATTGGCATTCACAAACTTCTTGTGGCATTAGAAAACTAATTTCTTCTCACATTACCTGCAATGAAAGCTCAGGGTAGTCTCCATGGTTGGCATCTGCTTTCTGGGGTGCTGGTAGAACAGCTGGATTTGCCAGCTTTAATCTAGGAATTTCTTGTTCTGTTCTCTGATCATCCAATGACTTGTTTGTTATACCTAGACACACAAAACTATTCAGCGCAAGGAATCAACAGTTAAGGCTGCAGTTAGAAATGTGTAACTGTTTGCTGTATTCAAGTAGTAGATGCACCTCCAAAACCTGTTTGCATTCACAGAACATTGATAAACACACACTAATTGTTAGATACAATGCATCTTTTGGTATTAATCCTCCCCCTAATATAAAAGGAAGCTGCCAAAAGGCACATGGGGATTTTTGAAATTGATACTATTTCAGTTTTTCAATATAATTAATAAGATAATATCAGAGGTAAATGTGCATTAGTATTACATAAATGCTTGGAATTTCTAAACTCACAGGCAGTCAAAACTAAGGGATGATTACCTTACTACAGTGATTAGGTTTGAGCTACGCATATCTACATACAAACATAATAAAAACCCACACTCAACACCTTCAAATCTTAATCAACTGTCATAGTTTAAGAATGGTACTCCCCAATTCAGTGCTCCCTGAAACCACAAACACCACACTGCCGTTCTCTTTCCCATATCTGTTTTCCCCTCCCCCTTCCATCTGGAGTGGATGAGTTGAAAATTGAAGGCACAGAAGGCAAAGATCACAGGTTGAGATAAGAACAATTTACTGGAAACAGCAATGAAATAAGAAAACAAACAGTAAGGCCAACAGTATTAATAGCAAAAGGTATAGGAAAATAGAAACTATTTACACGAAGGCATGAATACAGACGGCTGTCCCTGCCAGTTTTCTCTACCAGAAGGAATCCTTTCTCCCCCAGCACCGAGAGTCCCTTTCTCCCCTCTCTCAAGCCCAGCAATGACTGAGGTGGTACAGAACAACATCCAGGCCTTAGCCACACCGTGACCCCCCTCAGCTATTTCAACAAATTAACAATCCTGGCTGAAACCAGGACATCAACTAAAACAAAACATTGCTCTAGTCAAGATAAAGAAAGAAAAGGCATACAAAAAATATTTTTGATTAAGCAATACATCATTCAAACATTACATAAAATCATCTCAGAAACACAATTTAATGAATACACCCAATCATAACCAATGGAAATCAAAACTGTTTCTAAGACCCACAACGATCTTCAAACTCTGACACCTCATTCTGGCAATTCCGAGCTGTACAGAACACATACTTTGCCATGCTTCCCCCATGCTTGTGTACGAAATTACTCCACACACTGCCAAGAACGCAAACAGGAAGAGAATGACACTCCGCTGGAGTCGGGACAGCTGCTTCCATTTCTTTAAAAGAGAAAAGAAGTGAAAGAGAGAATATTTACCATGACATTAAGAATCTACATGGTTAAAAATAAACTCTTACTGGTTCACTCAGATTAAAACCCACAAAATTGAGTACATTTAATTTTGCCATTTCCAACTGCATATATCCATTGCTTATTTTCTTTGATGACAGAGAAAACAGAAATCCAACCAGCTAGCACAAGGCACAAGAAGCTCACAAAAACATAAGAGCCACTTGCTGCAAGAACCTCAGAACCTGCCAAATGCCAAGACTCCCAGAAAGCACCAACTACAGCTGACCTTGATCACAACCTTCGGTGGATGACTGAACATCTGCCCAGCTATCAGCTGGGAAATCAGCCAAAAGCCTCTTTCCTCCTGGCTGGGGAGGGACTGCAGAATGCACATGCACAATCAGAAACAGAAGAAAATGGTAGGATGATACTGCAGCAAAGAAGAAAGGCTCCAAATAAGCTGAGCACCAATCACTGGACAAGTTGCTGGTTCAATCCTCAATGGCCCATTTGCTTAAATAGTAGGTTCCTTCCAACTCAGAATATTCTGTCAATCTGTGAAAGAGAAGCCAGGTACCCTGGCTCTGACAAGCAGAACACAGAACAAGTTCTGCACCACAAAAAAAAAAAAAAAAAAAAAGCAACCAACCTGCTGCAATGTGAAAATTAAGTAAAACACCACAACAACAAACCCACAATCTTTTCAAGTTTAGTCCTGGGCAAAAATGTACTGTTAACACTAGATTACGTGCAACAATCACTGAAAAACTGACAGCAAATTACATTAACCTGAAAGAGGCCAATGCACATTAGCCTCCATTTACAGAGAGAGAAGCTGGAGTTAAACATTAAGGGCTAAATGGTCACTGTTACTTTTCCAACAGTCCTCCCGAAATCCACTAGTTCTGGCTTGGGTATACAGAGACGGAACTTCATTGTCAATGCTACACTTGGAACCACCTTTCCCAGAAACTCCCACAGTCCTCATCCTCTTAGCAACAGCCAGAGGCAGGGAATGTCTCAGTGGAGAACTGTCAATGTGCTCACACTGTGAGTCCCACAGCGCAATTTCCTGCCTTCCACCTGCACTGTTGACTGTACAGGAATACTCCACACCCTTCTCTGTGGACACTGTAACAAGGGCTATCTTGTCTCTCTGACTCACTCTTTCCCACACAAGACTCTCCAGCCCAAGACTGCCATCCCACATGAAGCTGTCTGCCCATTCTACTCACAAGCAAACAAGGTCACTTCTCAGAGCTTTGCCAGAGGACCCTCTCCTCACACTCAGCTTTCACACTGAAAGCAAATCTGCTCCCTTTACTCTGCTAGGGCAGAAGACAGGACTCTCCCCTTAAGGCTTAGGACAGGGAACAAAATCAGAGACCAAATCTCACTCCCCTCATTCCAGGGAGCGCAGCGTTGCCTCTGCAATGTCCACTAGCAGAGGGCAGGATTTTACCGTATACCCCCGTCCCAGCTTTGTTCGTGAAAATCAGGGCGTGGTGTCGAGAAACCTCAGCCAGCCCGCGCCTTAGACACCCCCTACCCCGCGGAGAGCAACCCAGCGAGCACTCCGAGAGAAGAGCCCAGCGCGGGGCCGCCCCAGGCCCCATGGACGTGGCCTCTGCCCGACTAGGAACTGGGGGACCACGCCAGGTCCGCACGACACTCCATTTGCACCTAAGCCCAGGGACACTCGTGACCGCCCAGCAGCCTTCCCCCATCGCCAGGTGCCCCCCACACCCAGCCCGGGGATATCCCCAGTACCGCACAGCTCCCCGCGTGGTCCTCACCCGCCAGCAGGAGCGCCGCCGCCAGGCCTTGCTGTTGTTGTAGCCACCGACCCCGAGCGCCTCCTCCGGACCGAGAGTGACGGAGATGAAGTCCCGGCGCGGCGGTCCCGCAGCGGCACCAGAGTACATGGCGGCGCCTCAGGGGCCGCCTGCCGCCATCGCCCCGCGGGACAGAACGGCCGCTTCCGGCAACCGCTTCCGGTGCCGCTCTGGCACCGGCGCAGCCACACTCGGTGGCACCGGGGCGAGGCGGAATCTAGCGTGCCCGGCGGCGCCGCGGAGGCACCGGCCCTGAGGAAGCCCCGTCGGGACAGGCCCTCTCCGCGAGTGGGTAGGCGGAGGTCTCAGCCCGCGCTGCCCACTCGCCGAGGCGCCCCGAGGCCGCAGCTCTCGGCGTGGGCACGGCCCGAGCCCCCCACTTACTTCGACGAGTCCGGCTTCAGGCCAGGGTGGAGGTGCTCGGAGCTGCGTTGATTTTGCCCTTGCCTCTCGCTGTCCCAGCGTACCTCGCCGAACCGCGTCCTGCCCGGCGAGGATAGCAGCTGCCAGGGTGGGCAGTGAGGCAAAGGAGAGGTTGGGAATCCTCGCTGTTCTTCGGTGTCGTGAGAGTACAACATAGAGACCAGTTACAGTCATTGGCACGGAAGAACTGGAAATGAAGACGTGCATGTGGGAGGTCATAAGGAAAATCAACTCAGTAAATGGCCTGGAAGTCCCCATGGAGCTGGGAGTAGGCCGCGGTGGTGAGGTGCAACCCCGGCACACAGCACTGTCCCCCGACCCGGAGGGGGCACGGACAGTGGCGGCTCCTCCCGCCCACCTGGAGCGTGAGCACGGTCAGGGAAAATCCCCAAGTGCTGCTGCCTCCGAGAGGACCAGAAAGTGCTGTCTGACGGCATTATAACCTGCCACCGAAAAACCAAGACACAAAGAGTTTTCCAGTAGGCAAGGCGGGAACACGGGCCTGAGAGCAGACAACTGCCATCTGTGAGAGGATGTATGTGAGTGGGTGCAAAGCAACCAGTTGTGTAAATAAATCCTTCCATAAAAGCTGACACTGAATTTTGGTATGCAGCAGGAAGCACTCACTCCACACAATTCCTTTCTTCAGCTGCTCCTTCACAACCCCCCAGCCCTGTGTCACTCCCTTGGCAATAAAAGAGTTCCCTGCATCTTCCCTGCGGAGAAGGAGGGACATACTCAGTTGGAGTAGGGAAGAGCATTGTTTAATGATGTACACTTTCAGAGCCATAGCAGGACTGGGTTTGTAATAACTTCTAGCTCAGGTTCATAGTCCAATAGGAAGAAGGCAGCATTGAAGCAGCTGCTTTAGGACTGCTGCTCTAAGTGCTGACACTGAATTCACCTCCAGCTGTGCCTAAGTGGCAGTTTAGCATGCACCATTTGAGCCTTTACATTTGGAATCCACCTCACAGTAGATTTCAATATAAAACTGAAAATGTGGTGTTTTCTGAACATTTCATTATTAAGAAAACTAATCAAAAATCCTGGTAGATAGGAACAGCACATCAACGAGCAGAACAATAATTTAAAGATGCCTAAAGCATGTGTTCATTTTTAGTATTAATTTTCCTATCACAGGAAACTACTGATTTATGTAACTTAAAAACATATTTAAATCCCCAGCAGCCTTCACATGAGTGTCGAGAGAAACGAGGGGAAAGAGGTAAGAAAGGAAGATTTTCTTCTGACATTTGCTGGGTTCATCCCTAAACCCCCAAATGAGGGCAATCTGCCATTTCTGAGGTATTAATGCTTTTCCCTACTGATTGTGCTATAAATAGAGCCCTGTTTAAGAACTACCTCTCATTGGGAAGCAAAGTAAAAGTTGCATTGCAGCGAGTGCTCATTACCTACACACCAGCTGCAACTGACTCAGAACCATATTACTCAAATCAACTTGAAATAAGAAAACCACCAAACTCCCTTTCCCTCAATAAAATCAGCTGAAAAGTTTGGAAAAAATATACAGCATTGCAGACAAGAACACAATATTCTGTTTTCTGATGAAAAAAAAGGTCCCACAGTGTCAACCCTCTTTAGGAATCACCCTCTGTTCAGTTCCATATGCCCCGAGAATCTGAAGAGTGGGCACTGCAGCCTCCAGATGCACCACCAGTGACACCATCCTGCAGCTGTGGTGACAACATTCATAGGGACAGAGACAACAAGTGCTTTTCTCACATACAAGAAACACATACAAACACATAGAAATCACAGTAATGTCTTTATTTTAAAAATGCTTAGATGTCCATTAGTTTCTGGAGTACTACAGGCCTTCCCCTTGTTTCAGGTACTTTTTTTTTCATTTTAAAATGCATACAAAGACTTTATTACATATCGGACAGATTTTTTTTTTTTTGCAAAGTTCTCTCAAAATTCTTTCTGTGTTCCAGTTTAAAATGTGAAGAGTCATAGAACATAAAAAACCCAAGAGACAAGGCATTCAGCATTCTAATTTAGCTTATCCTTGAAAACAACCTTGAAAAACCATGTCAGCAGCTCTGTTCTTTGTGCACGGAGACTGAAGCTTCAAAAGAGAATGAACTTTAGCAAAAGCAAAAGAAACCTTTATAGCACAGCACAGTGTAAAAGAAGTGTGTGCTTGAATTGCTGAGCAATACACACAAATATACAACACAATTTGTTCTCAGATATAAAACTTAACTGACAGGAATGGAATGTGTCATAGAAACATTGCAAAAAGACTACAGAATTAGGTGACAAGGACAAATGCTTCATTTATGCTAAAAATGTGAATTGCTGGCTGCACACGCCAGCTGAGGTAATCGGAACTGTCATTAGCCAGTCTGCATGTGTGAAAGGATGTTTACTCAAGTTCATGCAGAAATACTTACAACCAAAAACCCTGATACTGACATTTAGATGCTTTCTTTGGAAAACTTGAGCATACTTAAAAACTGCATTTACTCTCAAAGTAATTTTTATACTTCCCCATTCCCTTCTCTATTATTCTGAATAGAGCTCCACATCAGAAATTACAGAAAGCCATTGAACTTAATTATGCTTAATGAAATAGCATAAGCAATTCCTCACTAGAAGCTGATGCATGAAATAACATTTAAATGAAACATCTTTCTCGCTACCTTCCCTAACACCATGTTTAGGGGAAGAGTATGGAATATTTCTGATGCAAAGCCACCAGAGAGTGCAGCTGATGCATCCTCACCAAGGCTAAAATGACTCGGGTATGCTCAGCACAGGTTCTGCATCAGATGGGCATAAGCTTTCTGGGGCAGTGTCCAAAAACTGAACAGGAGTGTCAAGGGTCAGGGCTACCCTGGGACCCCCTTGGACAGGGCTGAGTTCACATGCTACATATGTTCTGACAATTAAGTGTCCTTCATTAGCAGACACTTATTTTTACATTATGGTTAGTAATATATCTAAAAGAAAGGCATCTATGGAATTATTTCCTAAGTGAAAGAGTGCTGGAAAATCACCTGGGCAAAAACTGTAGAAGCGGAAGCTGGTGTTTTACTGTGTATCCTGTTGATGCTTAGAGTAAGTTTTTTTTTGTTTGTTTTGGTTAGGCATTATATTCTACCACTGGGATTTGTTTCTCTTACTACTTTCAGGTACCTCAAGAGAGCCTTGTCTGAGGGATATGGTCTATATTAAACAGGAAATGGAAAGGAAAATTTTAAAGTCAGGAAGGGCAGAGGGTTGTGAAAATATTCTCTTTTTTTTTTAATTAAAAAAACCCAAGTCATTACAACTGTAAGGAGCAATCAGCCTAGGCATGGCACCAGCAAGCCCGGATACAAAACTAGTCTATACTACTTTGACTCCAATCCGCAAGCAATACTTAGGCACAGCAACAAAAAAACCTGAATATCCTATTCTCGACAATCTTTTGAAGAAATGCACTTCTTTTAACCATGGCAGGAAAGTTAATCCTGTGTTCTCTTCTAGGGAAAAAACTGACCACTGGAGAGAAAACCTCAGTATCCAAAGTCTTTCCATACTTTTCAGGATGAGACCTCGAACTGACTGCAGCTGTGCACGATTAGAAACAAAACCAAACAAAAATAACAACTACATCAACACAAACAAGATACCTAAAAAGGCACTGAAGAAATTGAATCTTCTTGAAGGCAAAGCTGATTTATCACGACATGACTGGCTCTTTTCCATAGTCATATGCAACAGTAAATAAGAAATGTAGGATCTGTTTAGCACCCAGAAAGTGTTAATCCACACTCACATCCAAACATACAAAACAGACTGAGGTAAAAGGCAACACCTCCAAAGTTACCAAACAGAACTGGGGAGTTCACATGTGTGCAGTCTCAAGTGCTGCGAGGATTTGGCATCAATCAGACACTGCAAAGCAATTTTTTTTATAATGCACTTTATAGCTGACATTTTAGTACTGTCGGTTCTTATATTGGATCTGACAAACATGGATCTGATTTGAGAGGGAAAGGCTTCCCACTTCAAGAATTTTCCAGCATTTCCACTTCATTTTCATCAAGTACAAAGGGAGAAGGGAACTCTTTGTTCTTCATGTACACCTCCAGACCCTGAGAAGGTGTGAGAACGGTATTGTTAGGCTGTAAATGCACTATTTTAAGTCCTCAAGGAATGAATGACAAAGGTCAGGGACATGCAATAGTAACAGTTTCCCCAGTGACAGAAAATGTTTCTGGGGTTCAAGAAGAGGCGCTAAGGAAACCTAAACCTAAAACCTGATGTCAGAAACAAGCTTCTTTGGTGCGGAGAGGGGGGGTGAGGGGGTGGGGGCGGTGCAGCATGGGAAGGTGTGTCTATAACTGACATTAGAATAGTCCTGGCAAAGGAAAGTCAAATTGCCTTGTTTTCGTTTTGTTCTGACAACCTATTGATTGCAATGACTTCATCACCTGCACGTGTTGAGGAATACACCTAGTGCAGGTAGCTTGTTTGCAAGTTAAGACATGTGGAAACCTAGCAAAGAGTGTCCACACATTCTCCCGCAATCTACCATTTCTCACCTTGTCCATGCAATATAGGGAAGCTCCTATTCTCATTACTAAATGGAAGCAGGTTTCTCAGGATCAATTATTTTCAGACAGATAAACTTGAGAAATGGCTTCCCTAAAGCCAACACACATCACATTTCTCAGTCAGGATTCACTTACGTAGGAGATGAGCACAAAAGAGAACAGAACCCATGGATTTTCTAATTTGAATTCTGCACTTCTCTTTAAAATCTCAAAGTGCCTGTGAGTCTTAATGTAACTGCAGCCTTGTTGCAAATCTCATTTTACAGATGGCTAAAACAGAGTGAACAAACTGCTGAAGAGTAAATCATAATGGAACCACATTATGGTAACAGAGAGCCCAAGTCCCTGTTTCCTTGATCTTACCATTTCTCAGCAAGCCCAGGCTAAAGAAAACACCTGTGTTTGGAAGGAAATCGGGTGCATACCTGCACACTCTTAAAAATGCCTCCATAGGTAGTTATTCTCACCTCTCCAAAATAAGACACTAAGGGAGAAATCTCACACACAGCCGGAGGATCTTCATTTCCTGAGAGACTAAAGAAGAGAACACAGGATTAACTTTAACTGCCATGGTTGAAAAACAGTGCATTTCTTCAAAAGATTGTCCAGAATAGAATAAGGATAAGACATTTGTTATAGTCACATGCACCAGACATTATGTGAAAACATAGTGTGAAAATAAAAAGGAATTAGCAGGTCCCAAATGTTACTCAGCAAAACCACAACACCCCTTTTATAGAGATGCTTTTCACATAAAATGAACTTGTGGGTTTAGTGAACTATGAGTTGATGAAGTAATGGCCCTATGGATTAAAAGCAGCTTTCCATTACACATGATACAGGAAGGTATCCAAACTGGTAATCACTCTAACAACCAATCCTTAAGACCACCTGAGAATCCTGTTGGCACCACAATCAGAAAAGCTGTCAGGGCCTACAAATTAAAATTCCTCGCATTNCTGCCCCTGTCTAACAAGGTGCTATAGGAAGGGCCAACTCATTAACCCAAGAGAAAGGATCTGCCAGAGAGAATGTCCAGAGACCCATGTGGTAACTACCTGGAGCACCCACAGTCATAAAGAGGAGCAGGAACTGTAATAGACATCAACCTGCATATCCAGAGTGGACCAGCTGAACAAAAATCACACTGAGCCATCCTGTGACTACACTAAGGCCCAGTTTTGGAAAACCCAGCATGTGCCATTGGCCAGCTGGCATGGCTGAACACTACCAGCAGAGAAGCTGCAGAGAAGGTCACAGATTTATACCTGAATTTTTCTGGTATCCTGCAACCATTTTCATCCACAAATCTGGCCCCAGCCTTGAGAGCCCAGCGGTAATGCTGGGCCAGGAGGGCTTGCCGAGCAGTGGTAGGAGTATCTTTGTCAGCTGTGTCTGCATTTTTTAGTGGCGAGAACTCCTCTTCTCTCAGAACTTCAAATGCCACAAAATTCCTACCCAGCAAAGGGAAGAAAATAATGATCATGAAAACCAGAGCTAGTGATCAGCCCCACTAATGCAACAACATTCATGGGGAAAGGCTCATATATATTTTTGGGAGAAGCACTGTATGCTGCCTGACACAGTCAAGCCAAGGGAAGCCCACCACTCATCTGAAGAGCCTAGGAGTACCAGGGCTGTTGAAACATAAGAAAGCCTTGTCTCTTTGGGAAACATAACAGCAGCCTCCCAACCTACTGGAGCTGTGCTCAGAGGAGAGAAAAAGCAACAGTTCTGCAGAGATGCCACAGAAACATCTTTAGGCAGTGGGAGGGTTCTTGGACAAGACAGGTCAGAGCACAGCAGGACAGAAAGCACAGCACTGTCCAGAGCTTAGGCACAGCATGAGCAGTGCACTCACTGCAGAGCACCCCAATGTGCCCCAGAAATGCCCCCTGCTTGGAAGTCTGTAGGTAAGGACCAGTTAAGGACACCAGTTTCCCAAGGACAAACTGTAGGGAGTTTGAGGGAGTCCTCACAAGTGAATGTGAAGCACAGCTGTTTCCCAGAAATGAAAATGCAAATTAAAAATCCCCACAGCAACATTTGTGCATTTCTACATTTCATGTGTGAAGCAGATGCCAAGGTGGTTTTGAGCTGTTAAAAAAGCTCAAGGAACCACTGCTTGCAAATGAGTCCTGTCACAGCTCAGAACTCCGCAGTGCTCCCATCACCCTAGTTTTGTCTTTGTCATGAAACAGAGACTTTGAAACATGACTTTGTCATGTCAGGAAACAGAAACTGGTTCAAACCTTGTGCTCTCTATTCTAAAGGAAATAATATAAAAAGATAGATACTATCCCCAAACAAAGATAATTCAGTTTGCCTGGGGTCTCTCTTTGGCATTTATTTAAGTCTAAAATAGAATCATCACTGCTGAAACTGAGACCTTGGAAAAATAGATTTTATAACAACACTTATGCTTAATTCCTAAAATCCTACATTCCCTAGACACAAGTACCCCTGACTACATATGTCACAGCACTCCCAGCTATGTTGCAGAACTTAGAACGTGAACACTGACAGTTCCCACAGCATCCCTAACTTGGCACCATGGTGCTTAAGTAAACAGTTTTCTGAGCACAAAGTGTGCGAGCTGAGCCCTGGCATAACACCACCCAAAAATGTAACCAGAGCTTCAACTACCATGAAGCCAGAATGTTGAAAGACCCAATTTTTGGAAGTCTGAATACTACAATATGGGCTTCATTGGCTTTGCACTCAATTTCCTTTTATTTTTCCCAGGTTGGCAGAGGCCAGGCCAGCCAACATATCCTCAGCAGGATGACCAGTCTGTGAGCAGGGTTGGCACAAGCACTGAGTGCCTTGTGAGCTCCCCTTAGAGCCTGCGGCGTTACTGTTGGACTAAAGATGGGTGTAGATCCAACAATCCTCCTAATAAGCCACCCACAAACCATGTGCTCCCTGGGATGGCTTGTTTCAACCTACAGTCATTCAAACAAACACTGAGAAGGGGAGGAAAAAAGTAAAATTATGTCTGTCACTAACTTAGAGAACTGGAACACATCAAACACAAACTTCTCCAGCTTTATCCCATTCGGTTTTATTGGTTTTACCAGATTTCCCTCCTTGTCAATGTAGGGCACCTTCTTTATGGCTACATGATGCTTCAGCTGTGACTCCCATTTCCTGCAAAAGGAGAAGAAACCATTTTATTTAGTTCAAGCCCATTTAGGAAAAAAAAGCAATACACTTGAGGGAAGCAGATGGCTCATTACTGCTCTGGGTCAACTCTCAACTGTTTGTGGGTGTTCCTCCCTCCCAAGTGATCCAAGTCAAATCCAAGAAACACTTCTCTGAGCAGAGCAGCCTGACCATGGGCACTCTCTGTACCACTGGGACATGATAGTCAGAGGAGAGGGAGAACTCTGCATCAAGCTGAAATTAAAGGCAGAGGTTACAAAAAAGAAAAAAAGAGGCAACACAAATTGTTACCTGATTGGGATAAAAATGGAGCAGAGCACATGCCTCACCCAAGGATGGTTCAAGCTCTTCAGGAAGGTTGTACAGCTGCTCACTAAATGCCCAGCATCATATCCCCATTCCTCAACACCAAGGTGCAGAGTCCACCTGCAACTTCACCCTCTCCTGCAAACTCTGTTGTCCCAAGCATTGGCATGGGTGACATTCCCACTAGAATTCCCAGAGCCTCATGGTGTGAGGCTCCATCACTGACCACACTGCAGCCTGCAGAGCTGCTCACCCTTGAAGGCCCAGGAAGATCGTGCAATGGTATATCTCAACTGATTTATGTACAGTGAACCTGGGAACCTCTTCCTTGGGTAGGGCCTGGAGAGTAGGCTGGGGCTGTCAGAAAGGGGACTCAGATGTTTGGAACTGTTTGGAAGAGTGAGGAGGTGAAAGGCAATACAGGGGATAACCATAACTGAAATTACAGAATGGGAAACAGGAACACCCAGTCTTGGAGGCATTTCTGGGCTGCACAGCTGCCTAGGTCTGCTGGGACTTACTGGGCCACTATTTCCAGGAACTCAACAGTGAAGAAGTGGTTACAGATGTTGCCAGCACTGAACATCAGTCCCCCCTCAGGGCGCTGCTGCTGTGCAGTATCCGGGCTGATCTCGCTGTACTCCACCACCTGGTACACGCCATTCACACAGCACACCACCCCAACAGGCTCTGTGGGGTAGGCCTTCTCCACTACCTGCAGCCATAGGACACAGGTTTATGACAAAGAGGAAGAAAACCCAGGACAATTCCAGTTCCCAAGTACAAACAATCCCATGGGACTGTTGCCTGCTGATCCTCCAGCACGTCAGGGCAGTATAAGGGGCACAGAGCAGTCTGGAGGCACATTTTGCCCAACAATTCAACATAAACCCCAGTACTCAACCACTTAATTTGACAGCTTTTCAGAAGACAAACCAGTTAAAAGCAATCAGCATACTGGGGGGCACTTTTCTTATCAAGAACTAGGACCTGGCATTAAAAGAAAGCTGTTAGCAGCTATTAGCCTTCAACTCCCCATTTGCCTGAACAGTACTAATGACTCAAATAACATAAATTTCTCTTCAGCTACCTGCTGCTTTACATTAACAAAATCCAGGTTGTTAAGGCTTTCTCCATCTTTCACAGCAGAGCATAAGAAATGCCTCCATTGGACTTAAAGGGGCATTTACAAAACACAGCCCAGTCCAACATGGCTTCTAGACAGTCCAAGTGCCTTTGTAGAAAGAGCTGGGCATAGAGGTGAAGCAATTCCAGTGTGTAGTTTCCTGTGCAGCTATAGTCTCTGCTCTAATTGAAGTTTATTTTCCACAGTACTCTGGGAAGACACCCACGGGCATGGATTTGAAATGCAGTGCAGGCAGCAAGCAACTCTAAATCTGCTCAGAGTGAGCTGCTGATGGCCAAAGGGTTGAACACTGCAGGTCATATAAGCTCCCCACAGCCAGCAGCTTCCAAGCATCATCAGACCCAAACTCCCTGTGGGCCATCCCAGTGCTAGCACTACTTCACCTTTGCACCACAGTCTGCCCCTCTGGAAACACAGAAACCTATGAAGACTGGATCTGCCATTTTCACGAGGATATTGTCCACACAGTATACATGGACATACTGGATTCCACGCTGTTTCATATCATCCAAGATCTTATTATCCATCAAAGCACGGTATAAGCCACCATTGCCATCTATAATGCAAGAAAAAAGAGAAAGTCGTGGCTCATTAATGACTTTGAGGTGCGTTTTTTTGTAGCTGAGCAAAAGCAGAAAGTACTGAACAAAGTTCTTGAACAGAAGAGTAGGGAATGCATTCTAGCCCAGAGCCAATGGTACCCACATTTTATTTCCAGATCTGCCACGCAGTTCAGGGGAGCATGTTCCTCTTTTCACCCCAGTTCTCTCATTTGAAGAGTGGGACCATGGGGACCAGCCTCACTGAGCAGAATTATGAGACTTTATGAAAGCTAATAAGATTCTCAGAGGGGGAATACTAAAGGGCAAATCTATGCAAAGTGTGGGAAAAGTCTTTTACACTCCTCCTCCTCCTCCAGTACATGGCAAAAGCACACTTATTCTCTTTCTTCAAGAAAGACTAAAATCAATCTTATTCTCTGTTTTTCTTTCCCCCAACAAGTTCTCAATGCCTTTTTAAAGGCTTGAACTGCAGCTGTACAAAAGACACCTTCACATTTATCACAGATCCCCCATTTACGGTTCCTCCTGGGATGCCCCTGTCAGCTCGGGAAGACCATGCTGCAGCTGAAACAGTCCCATCTGGGCTGCCATCACCAAGTCTCTTACCATGTCTAGGTTAAAAGAACATTAGGAGGTAGGACATTGCTGTAGTTTTGAAAAGAGTTCATTTTCTTGCTGCTTTTTAACCCATTTCTAGCTATCAGCCTTGAGCTCCTAACCTTCACTACAGGAGGCAGCACCCCAGACACCTCATAGAAAGCTCTGCTAATGCACCTTTTTCCTGCCCTGCAGCCACAGCACTCCTAATCCTGTCAACACTCCCAGACTTGGATAAAAAACATGTGCTGTGATCAAATCTCCAGCAAGAACTAAACAGAGGTATGCTCCTGATTAGCAGCCTGAAACATTAGCAGAACCTTTCCACAATAACTGGAAGCATTAACCCTGACCCCCAAAGCCTGCTCTGTGGACCTGGGCTGGCTGATGGCCTGTAGCAACTCACAACACACATGAAGGTACCGCAGTATGGAAGAGCAAACACAGGTACCTGGAGCCATTGCAATTTTCCCTTTCTCCTCCAAGATGGCCTTTCCATCAAAGGTGACAGCAGGCAGCATCCTCTGTTCAAACATGACAACGTTGCATCTATCCAAGTTAAAGTAGTTGTGTTGTACAAAAAACTCTTCTGTTGGCCCCAGTGTGAACTCACTTGTCATGATGTACCTAGGCAGGAATGGGGGCTGGGCAATGAGAAAGAACAACACAAGGGAAAGGCAAAACTACAAATTGAACACAAAAGAGAGGAATTCCAGGAATGTGAAATGAGAGACACGGCAGCCTCCTGTGGTGAGTATCTATACAAGAGAGCTCTCCTCCAGAACTCATTCTGTGGTAAGGCTGCATGTGGTAAACCTCATTCACTCTAGGTTGCAACTTCTTGGGGTCTGAGCCCAGACTAGCCCTTTGAGTTTCCTTGGGATTCAGCCTGATGGGGACTTAAATGGAGAGAGAGACAGCTTCAATCCATAGTCCAAAAAATAATTTTAATAATACAACAATAACAAACAGTAAGGTGTCCACTGTATTGGAGCGAACTGGATCAAGGCAGTACACGGGCCAAAAGGCATGATGCCCAAGGCAGAGTCTTAGGGTCAGAACAAGGGCATTTATGCACCTTGCTGGGTGGGGTCCTGGGGGTTTTTGGGGTCCCCAGGTGTGAATTTGGGGGNAGTATAGAGAGCATGTTAATAAACCTTTTGCTTATGGCTCTGAGAACAGGGTTTTCTAAAGCATTTTTCCAGGGTTTTCTTTTTTCCCAGGGAAACTGCTCTCTACACTAGATTCAAAATGATGCTAACTGTCTACAGAAACCCTGCCCAGTTCACTCTGCCAGCATTTCTTCAGTGCAAAGGCAAACAGCAGTATTTCCGTGTGTTGGCTGCATGGTTTGTTTTTGTCATAGGTTTTCTATTTCCTCCTATTGTTTCAGGTCCACATTGCTTCTGTCTCTTCCTCCACTATCCTCCTTCACTATTGTTTAAAAGCTACCATCACCGTCTACCTGTCAAACTTCAACAACTATCAGCATAGGAATACAGGGTCCTCTGTCAGCAAGAGGAAACAACACAGGAGAGCCTGGACCTCAGTTCCTCATCCCCAATTTACACTTCTGTAGCACAGCATAGCCTGAGCCCAGGTGTACTGGAGCAGCAAACTGCTTCAACTGTCTTCTCACCCTCAGGAGGGGAACTGGAAACAGATGTGGTATCCTGGCTTCCAGCAGCACCTGGGATGATGTATTTGCAATTCAGGTCCTGTATACCAGGCTTCAGCAAGTAGTACAGTATGGACTCACCTTCCATGAGGAAACAATGTATGAATCAACTTTGACCTCCAATTTGTAAAACAATGTGGCAACCTGAAGTCCTAAGACACCTGCTCTTTCACTGCCAAAACCCTGGCTCAGACCAGACACTGATTCCATAAGGGTATCTCTACGTAGTCCTCATGGTCTAACAAAAAACATTAGCAGAAAACATTTCCAGACACATCTGCAGTGCCTTCCTCTTACCCACCACACTCAAAATGTGCACAAAAGTGCACATTTTGCACTTTTCCCAGGGCTCATCTCTCTGAAAACCAGGAGCAGCCAGCAGAACTGACAACTGTAAACAGAGACAGCAGAAAGTGGCCTGAACACAAAGCAAGCGGCTTTTTGCAGAGATTACGGACAGGGGCAGGAAGAAGGGCTTGGAAGGCAAGCTCTAGGTTGTCCTCCATGCAGGAACCTGAGAAAGCAGAAATGGATGGAATTTCTTGTAAAGTATCTGAAACAATCACTGAAAAGTGCTGTTCACAGTGCTGCCAGTAGCTGCTTGGAAAGGCAGTAAGGTACAGCAGTTAGGGCTATGGTCTGTGATACAAAGGCAGTACTCAATCCCTCAGGTCTGCAGATATGGATCTGCTGCCTCCCATACCTCTGAACCCTCCTCCAGCCACTGCCATCAAAAATCCTGCCAATAAAAGGCTCCCCTTGACCTGTCTCTGTACAGCACTCAGCTCAGTGCTTCTTGAAGACAACATGGGCAAGACTGGAATGCAAAGAGCCCTGCACAGCAGGTCTGGCTTTAGGTCACCTACCAGGGAATGGCACATTTGCAGTGGTGTCTCTTGCCAGCAAGCTGCTCCACTTTGCATATTCTTTCTGCTTGGATCTGATACAAGTTCTTGCCACTGGGCAACCCCACGTTGTACATGCCCTTGGGATAGCTGACTCCCAGGCGGGTTCCTTGTCCTCCAGCCAGGAGCAGCACTGCCACTTTGTTCTGTGAGATCTCGGAGTGCAAAAAGNTGCCCTTGGGATAGCTGACTCCCAGGCGGGTTCCTTGTCCTCCAGCCAGGAGCAGCACTGCCACTTTGTTCTGTGAGATCTGATGTAAACCTGTACAGGAAGGGAAGCCAAAGGTAACGTAAGAACCTCCAAAGCAATCAACATCCCATGTTCTTCTCCTGAGCCTTCCTGCAGAGCTCAAGCAACAGCCAGAAGCTGCCAGTTCAATGTTGGCAGCTCCAAGAGAAGTATGTCACTGCACACAGAGGAGAAAATTCCTTTCACCTCCTGCATGTAGCAGTTTCCTCACCTAAAGCAACAACTGGTGCAAAAACAATAGCCATGAGCTGCAGCTCAGGAGATTCAAATTAGTATACAAAATCTTTACTAGGGAGATCATGCAGCACTAGGAAAGACATCCAGAGAGGAAGCAATGTCCCTTAAGGTTTTCAAGGCTTACTTGAGTAAAGCTGTAGCTGACCTGGCCTCGCGCTGTTTAGAGTTCCAAATGGGGGTTGGACTAGAGACCTCCAGAAGTCCTTTATCATTTCTATATCCCAAAGAAGCCAAGCCTCATCATCTTGAGTAAAGCATGAAGATTTCTGGGATCTGCCTTAATCAATTATCTGTACCTGTGCTCCAGCTTCAATAGAAGCTGAACACTGCTGCAGTCAGGGCTAGTAACACAGATGAGGAGCCACAACTTCCACAATCTAATTGAAACCAGTGTCAGTACTCCTGACAAACCAGGGAAGTCCAGAACCTGGAGACCAAGCAGAGCACAAAATAAACACTCAGCTCACTCTCAGACTTTGGTCTCTGCCTTCTCCAAAGTCAGCATCACAATAATGATTGGGCTTGCCCATGTCAGAAGCCACAGCTCTGCTGCAGTAGCTATCAGGACCTTCTGCTACTGCACAGCACGGGACTGCCACTGCTCCTGCAGCCAAGGAATGCTTGTGGAGCACCCCAGCCTTCTGCAAACACCCCACATTAACCACAACTGAGACTAAAACATTCCTGATTTGGACTGAAAGATATGGACCAAAGAAATTGAATTAGGAAGAAAACAGGATTGGGTTTATGCTAACCTTTAAATAATTCATTGTTTAAATGAACAATAGAGCAAAAAAACCAACTGCTGTTTTAACAACCTGGCTGGATTTTAATTCTGTTCAAAACTGCAACTTCCAGCAATTTTTTTCAGCAAAGACTTATGCTGTCCATGACATTGCAGTAACACAATTCCCCTTCCCATGCTTTCAAGTTTCAGTCTTACCACAGCAGTAACACAAGTCTTTCTCCCTAAACACACCCCTTCCAGAAAGGCTGCTGGTGTCCAGGCACACAGGGAGCCAGTTCCACAGCCATGGTTCTGCTGTAGAGCAGACTCTGGGGTCACAGGGCCACAGGAGTGAGAGCTGGAAGCCACCTCTGGAGATCTTCAATCCTCCAAGTGGGATTAGGAGAGCTCCCTAAGAAGAAACCTGTGAGTGGAAATATTGGAATTTCAAAGTTTCAGGAGGTTCTTGGGCATAGCAGGGGAAGCTTGAATAGGTTTAAACTGGTAATGTGAAAGACATGGAGGATCTGGGTGAGCTGCATGGTGATGCAAATAAGACATCCAGAATTTCACAACCAGCATTTCACAACAAACCACAAGCAATAAATGGCTCCTTTGTGCCTCTACTGAGCTGCCTATGAGACTCAAAGTACAGAGCAGACAGTTTCTTACTTACCAGGAGTACTTGCCCCAGTCCCATCACATAGTTTTCCTGTGTGCTCAGCTGTTTGCCAGCACAGGGCACCACTGCAGAAGGGAAAGAGCTGAGTGGAGAGGTACCAGAGCATGGCTCCAAACCTCATGCCCTGGCTTGGGTGACGGCTGTTTCCCCACTGGGATCCAGCACAAAAAGAACTTATGGAGGGGGAGAAAAAAATCCTAAATAGGTTGCCCTGTGGGACACTTCCAAACTTCTGTTCCATCCCTGGAAATGCTCAAGGCTAGGCTGGACAGGGCCCTGAGCAATCTCATATAGTGGGTGGCATTCACATCCATGGCAAGAAAGTTAGGACAAGATAATCTTGTCTTTAACATCCCTTCCAACCCAAACCATCCATGATTCTGTGAAACAGGCAATTAAAACATTTTTAAAAAATTATTTTTCTATAAAATAATCTAGAACTGAAACATGAGCTGAAGTATTTCACAGTAATTTAAACCAAAGCTGCTTGAGGTCTGAGCTCAGCATTTGCTGGTCTCAGCTGCTCCAGCATGGGGGGGTGCTGCTTTGGGGTGCAATTGAGATTCACTGACCAGTGGAACTTGCCCTGCTGCATCTCCCCCTTGCATTGCCAGGTTCACAGCAACACACACACTCAGGTTCTGATGCAACAGACCACATCCCGCCAGATCCCAATTTAGACACTTCTGCAGAGCAACAGATTGTGACCAAGGGCATCATTCACATGACACTCTGGAGTGAACACTGTATTGGGAAAGTCAAGGAGGTCCCCGCTTTGCCCCACAGAATCAAGGAGCTACAATTCTCAGCCACAGCTCACAAGTACCACAGCTGGTGTCACCCCACTGAAATGCAGATGCCCCACAGGAGATAGCAGTTCTCCGAAGTTTTCCACACAGTGACAAGGGGACGGCATCTGCCCAAAGGGAAGTTGGCATCTCACACCCATCTCCTGGAGGGGCCTTTCACTGCAGGGACTGAAACCACAACCTCAGCAGGATAAATCCAGGCCCAAAGCAGCATCACTGATGACATCAATGATGTCACTTTTTTTACAATCCAGTGGACTGACAGGGCTATATTCCAGGAGGGCTCACCACAGTGCATGTGAACAACCCAGACAGGGGAGTGCATCCCATCATTTACAGCTTTCTCAGTATTTATGGTACAACCCTACAACCCAGAGAGTTTTTCCAAGTTCTGATCTTAGGTCACCATGAAAACAAATAACCAAAAAAAAATTTGAGTAAGTAGCTCTGCTCTGACTTCCCAACTGTAAAATCACCAATACTCACAACTAAAGTTCTTAAGAACTGACTTTTTTGGGTGCAATGGAAAGATCTATCCCCTTTTGAAAAAATTTACCTTATTTTCTGCAGCATATGAAATACAAACAGCTCAACTAAAGAGAAAATGTGTTGGCTGCTGAGACACCCACCAATGCTGCAATCAGTCCTACTCTACATAAAAATTAAAAAAAAAATAGATTTTGTAGGAGGAACAGACTCGTCTTGCAAGAAAAGACTGAATTCTCATACTGAAGAGTCACATGAGTCCCATTACAACAGCAGTCAACAAGAGAAGAAGACTCCAAACTTTTCAATTCTGCAGAGCAGTCAGATAACCAGAATGGCTCATCAAACTCTCTGATGAAATGGGGTACACTTCAGCCCATGGCCATCACTTAGATTTCATTAATGAAACACTGACAGAATGCAAAAATGCTTGTGTCTGTGTTTGATTTATACCATCATTCCTGGGGCTGCCTGGAAAATGTGATTGTTAAATGTCGGTGTTTAAGACCTGAAAGCAAATCTGACAAGGCAGTTTTGTTGTCTGAGACACAATAACAACAGTATTAATTTTTTAACTCTTAAAAGAGTCAGAGGAGCTCAGTTCAGGGTGATGATGACCCCATAGCCACAGGCTGTACCAGCCATGCAGCCTCAGGGACACTGGGCAGCAGGTTGGGATGGTTCATCTGCTCCCAGCCTCCTCAACACACCACAAAGGCCTTTCAGAGCTGCATCCCCTCAGAGACCCACAATCCCACAAAGGCTGTGCCCACAACACCAGTTCCACTGGGAAATGCCATGCAGGGATGCTGCCACATATGCAGGGACACACAGCAATGCCCAGGTTCAGCAGAACAAAGTATTTGCTCCTGACTACCCTCTTCCATGAAATAAAATCCCTCTTCAGCCTTACATTGGATCATAAAAACAAACCAGAGAAAACAGAACATCTGTGTGTATCCCTTCTGGTAGAAATTCAGGCTGTCTGCAGGGACGAGGTGGCCTGGAGCTATCGGATTTTAGGGCCAGATGATTTTGGCACAGTGACATGATCTCAAACACATTAGACTTGGGCTGCTGCAGGCAGAGCTGGCAACCAGCCAGGCCAGCCCACAGAGGTAGCCTGGCTTTCCTTTCTCTTCCCTTCTGTGCTGTGGCCAGTGGCACAAGGCAGACACACCAGCTCCTCACTTGCCAAGCTGGCTGTGGACACGTGATCCAGTTTGATAAAGCTGCTAGTTTAACTGTGGGGCCCTGACCCAGCCCCATCTGCCTCTAGGGCTCAAAGGGTCCCTTCCTCCTCACTGTGACACCCTTAAATAGCCCTGCCAAGACCGACTTGGGGGTGTGGTGGATGAGCAGCTCAACATGCCCTGACCAAATGCACTGGGACTCAAAAAGCCCCTGTGTGCTGGGCTGATACCACAAGGGGCAGGAGGTGAGGGGGGAATTCTCTGCCCTGCTCAGGTGAGACCCCACCTGCAGTGCTGCCTTCAGCTCTGAGGCTGTCAGCATGAGAAGGACACAGTTGCTGGAGCAAGTCCAGAGGAGGCCACAGAGCTGCTCCAAGAGCTGGAGCCCCTCCGCTGTGGAGACAGGCTGGGACAGCTGGGCTGTTCACCTGGAGAAGGATCCAGGGAGAGCTCAGAGCCCCTTCCAGGGCCTAAAGGGGCTCCAAGAGAGCTGGAGAGGGACTTGGGACAAGGGATGGAGGGACAGGACAAGGGGGAATGGCTTCCCACTGCCAGAGGGCAGGGATGGATGGGATATTGGGCAGGAATTGTTCCCTGTGAGGGTGAGGAGGCCCTGGCACAGGGTACCCAGAGAAGCTGCGGCTGCCCCTGGATCCCTGCCTGTGTCCAAGGCCAGGCTGGATAGGGCTTGGTGTAACCTGGTCTAGTGGAAGGTGTCCCTGCCCATGGCAGGTGGTGGAATGAGATGGTCCTTAAGGTACCTTCCAACCTAAACCATTCTGGGATTCTATGATTCACTGTACAAGCTTATGTTCCCTCCATCACCACTCAGCCCCATGAGTGAAGTCTGACACAGCAGAAAAGCTCTTCTGCCCTGTGACCCTGATGTTTCTATTTCTGTTTCTGCTTGGAAAATTTGACTCTCCTGCCCATATATCCTCACCTCTTTACTGGCAATGTTGGGCCAAAGGCTGCACAGCCACTTGTCAAAATTTAGGCAAGTATCTCTACAGGTGGATTTTCCTGGCTTTCTTTTTTTAATTAAAATTATTTTTTAAAAGTGCTGTTATATTTTACAGAGAAAGCTCCAAGACATGAGTCCTTATAAATAAATAAGAGTGTGCATTTAGAAAAAAGTACAGGACATCAATGTAAGATTTACATGCTGTGGGAAGAGCACATCCAGCCACCATCTCCCCAATTACCCCTAGCTTTCACACACCCCCATCTACCAGGCTTCAAAAATCATGGATTATGCACTTTCCTGGGCTTCTTTAATCCACTCTGCTCCCAGATCCCATCAGCCTCCTGCCGCACATGACACAGCATGGATGGGGATCAGCACCTGAGACAGGCCTTTGCACCTGTTGGTGGGCTGGGAGCTCATCCTCCTATGAAGGCAGCTACCCAGTTCAGCAGCAATTAAACCCTCCCCCTGCTCCCACCCTCCCCAGGGACTCCTAATCATAGAATGCTTTGGATTGCAAAGGACCTTAAAGACCACCTCCTTCCACCCCCTGCCATGGGCAGGAACACCTTCCACTACTCCAGGTTTTTCCAAAACCTGTCCAACCTGGTCCTGAGCACTTCCAGGGATGGGGCATCCACAGCTTCCCTGGGCAACCTGTGCCAAGGCCTCACCACTCTCACAGGGGAAAATTTCTTCCTAATATCTAATCTAACCCTGCCCTCTGTCAGTATAAAAGCCATTCCCCTTTGTCCTGTCATTCCACGTCCTTGACCAAAGTTACTCTCCAGCTCTCTTGGAGCCCCTTTAAATCCTTTAGTATTACATATTTTTCATGACAGGTACTGTAAATCATTTTGACAGAATACCTCCATACCCTCTAAACAATATTTTAAGTGTCATGTCGACTTGTTTTCTGAACACTTCCAGGGATGGTGACTCCATAACTCCCCTGGGCAGCCTGTGCCAGTGCCTGACCATCCCTTCAGTGAAGAAATTTTCCTCGATATTCAACCTGAATCTCCCCTGACACAACTTGAGGCTCTTTCCTTTTATCCCATCACTTGTTATGTGGGAGAAGAGACTGAGCCCCACCTGGCTATCACTGGCTGTCACGGAGTTGTAGAGATCTTATCCTGCTATGCGCGGCCGCTGGGCCTCGGCCGCTGCGTTTCATAACGCAGAGTGAAAACTCGGTGTCTCAACCCAAAGTTCCTCGGGCCGAGGATATCGCGGTTGTCGGCGCTAAGGGCGGGGGTGTAGCTGTGATCCCGCTCTCTCCCTCCTTGCCCGACGCGCCGTCCCTGGAGCTCCCACCCGCCGGCCACCGGCCTCGGCAGCACGCGGCGCCGGGGGTTGACTATCCGGCGCCCCACGGTGCCACCGCAAGAGGCGTCTCCTGCCCCGGGGCCCCGCCGGGCGCAGCCCCTGTCCCGCACTGGCTGGGGCTCGGTTGAACGCGGCTGCCCCAGAACCCCTGCGCCGGACCCCGGCAGCCCCGGAACGGAAAGGACAAGCGGCCTCGCGACCCGCTCACCTTCCGCCTCCCAACGCTGCAGCGCGGCGGGGCTGCTGCAGCGGGCGCTGCCCAGGAGCTCGGCGGGGAGCGGCTCCATCCGGCCGTCCAGGCGCTCGGGCGGGCCTCTCTGGCGGGCCCCAGCCGCCGCCGCTAGCCGGCAGTGCTCGCCCAGCCCCGGCGGCAGCGCCGCCAGCAGCGCTCCGCGCTGCGCCGTGTCCAGCTCGGCCCAGAACCGCAGCAGATGGCCCTGTCCGCACCGCTCCAGCCGCGCCCGCACCTCCTCGGGCGGGTCCATGGCGGGGAGTCCGGTCTGAGTGGCGTAGGACGCGGCGGGACCGGGCGGGGCGACACCGCCCGGGGCGGGGTCGGAGGTGCCGTCCCGGCCGCCGGAACCCCTCCCCGCCTCTGGCGGGTGACGCGCTCTCGGTGCTGCGGGGCGTTCCTCGCTCAGAGGATCGCGGAGACGGTTCCTGGCGCGCCCCATTCCCGGCCCCGCATGAACTGCGGCCAGCGCAGCGCTTCCCCCATGGAATCACAGAATAGTCTGAATTGGAAGGGGCACTCAAGGATCATCGAGTCCCACTCCTGGCCCTTCACAGCACCATCCCCAAGGTCACACCATGTACCTGAAAGTGTTGTCCAGACACTCCTGGAGCTCTTGTCAGGTTTGGTGCTGTAACCAGTTCCGTGGGGAGCCTGTTGCAGTGTACAACCACTGTCTGGGGGAAGAACCTTTTTCCAGTATGCAAGGTGAACTTCCCCTGACACAACTTCAGGCC
>VZUA01104273.1:11745-22493 GCA_013401035.1 Horornis vulcanius
AAAAAAAAAAATGGGTCATTTGGGCTTCCAGGTTTGTGGCTCACTTCATTTTGCTGCCAGACTGCATAGCACTGTCTTGGCTCTGCCATGTGAGCCACGACTGCTCAGCACTGCTGGACATTTAGGCCATTTACTGGTAGGGGATTGAGAAACAGATTCAGATTCCTGATTTCTAGCTCTCTAACTTTAGAGAGGGTATCTTTGGTTTTTTTGTAGGACACCTAACACTGAACAGTCCCTGCTATTTTTAACAAAATCGTAAGAATAGAGGAAAATCATGGAGGCCCCTTTGAGATTCTTTGGAAAATCCAGGGTCTCTAAGCTGAATTTTTATATTTCTCAAAGGGATCCTTAGGTATTTTTTTGCACTAAGCTGTGGAAGATGAATCTCCAAGCTATTCTGGATATAATCCCCATAGGAAGTCAGGGCTTGAGAAGGCCTGATTTTTAGCCAAAGAGCACCACTTTTCCTCCCAGACAAGGACAAGTAGATGTGCAAGGATAGAGACACCCAGCACTGGGGCAGGTCCTAAACTCTGCCCAGGCCCTTGCTCATCTCCACAGTGGGATGATTCCAGGCCTTTACAGCTGGCTGCTCATTAGAAATATTAAGTGTAGAGTATAAGGGGAGGTTGGGCTGGGCAAATCAGGCCTCTGAGGTGCTGGGGAATCAACACCATGGTTTGGGGTGGGCACAGGTCTGGGATCAGGCAAAGAAAGCAGAAGCACATCCTAAACTTGACTCTCACTTGGGCATTACTACACAGAGGTTCAACTCTAGAGCCAGAACCAATGGGGATTTTGTTGTTCTTGTTGCTGTTGTGATCCTGCTTTTTGACTGAAGGAACCCTGTGCCTCTTTCTTATGTGTTAGTCTTCAGCCCCCCTGTCTGGGATGCCCCCTGGCTTGGTCTGTGCTTCACAAACATCATATTCAAAGCCACTGAGGTCTCAAAATAAACCACAAAAGGAGGAGGTTAATTTGCCATTGGGTTTTTGGGTGTCTCAGAATGGATCTGCGCTGCTGCTGTTAGGACCACCACTCATTTCCAGGTTTCCCCCCACATTGCCAGGTTTCTCTCTTCTCTGCATCCCCTCCCTAATTTTCTCATACTTTATGTCCTCCCTGGCCACCCTTCAGTCACCAAGTCCTGTGCAGGTGGTGTCACCTCATTCTGCCAGCAGGACAGAAGCTGGGTAGGAGTGGATCAGGGGCCAGGAGGATGCTGAGGCCTGATGCTGCTTGTTCAGACAATCCAAGGGGCAGCAATGGGTTAGGGGAGCCAAGCTCTGCCTGTTTTCATGCCTGTGTTGCCCCTGCACTGGCCTGTCTGTGTTTGGGGTGTGGAAGCCACACAGTTGTGTTCCCACTGTGCTCCCAGGACATCTTGCTTGGCCTGGTGTCAGCTCCTGGAATCCCTGCAGGCCACTTCTGGGGTGTCTGTGTCCTTTTGCTTTTTCCTTTCCTTCTCCCTGGACACTGGCAGATCACATAGGCTTGGCATAACCGTGACTTTCCTTGTTTCAGGTTTTTATTCAGGGAAAGATTTCATAAAGTGGCTCAGCCCATGCCTTTGTCCCCTCTTTGGATGACATGTACTCTTTGTAATAGGAGGATGGTGGTCCCACCATGGAGGTGCTTCCCTCCAGCATCACCATGGCCCCACATCAGCCTCACCATTCCCTCTCATTTCCCACACAATTCAGTGGGGACGGGGATGAAGGTGCTCACTCTCTTCGAAAATGGGGCATGTTGTGAGCAGAGAGAGGGAAAGAAAACCACCAGTTCTGACCTCCTTACCCTGCTAAGCCATAGCACCACCAAATATTCAACAGGGAAGTCCCCATTAAACACCTGGGATCATGCAGGGGTTTGTGTAGTTGGTGCAGGAAGCAAAAGGCAGAAGAGCATGTCTCTGCAGGAGACCTGGCTGCTGTGATGTAAGGACAGAACAAAAAGGAAACCCAGCCCTTCCTGATTTTTCCTTAGAAATCTACCCATGGGTGAAAGCCAGTCATCCCCCTGGCACAGCTTCATGCTGAGGGTGAATTCCTTTATCCTCCTGCGAGGTGAGTGCTTTGCAGTCATACTCTGAGCATACTTGGCATTTCCAAACCAAGCCTCTCATGTGAGACTCTGAAATCCTTCACAGAACATACAGGAGAAAAATCCCCTTTCTTCTACAGTCTAAGACTAGGTAGGCCAAGGTGGAAGGAGAGGTAATTCAATACCCTAATTCAACAAGGGTTCGTTTTTTTCAATTATAAAGTATCTAAAGGCTATTTCTAAGATTCATATTTCCACATCCCTGCATGTGGGCCTCTGCCCAGTCCTGGCTCCTCTGACCTGCTGGTCAGCTGTGCCTGGAGTCTCTCCCTGTGCCCTGCATGCACTGAGGGCATCTCCCTAAGTTAAGTTGTGGGTCAGAGCCCTTTCCACTTGTGGGTAACTGCTCTAGGACAGGCTGGAGCCTCAGACACTTTGATAAAAGAAGGAAGATAGTATCAAAGTCTGGAAAGAAAGCTAATTTTCCATTAAGAGTCATCTAGAGTCTAGATTTGTATTTAGTGTTTTACTAAATGACACTACTGTGCACTATTCTAGCACAGAGCTGCCTAGAAATAGCTTCAAAGAAAAAAAGGAGAATGAGTTACAGAGCCCAAGGTACAGATGTTCAGCCATCAGAAATCATTTTTCTGACATGGGAGTTCATTGAATTGAACACTTTTACAACTGCTGATCTGACCATCTAAATTGATTTGCACAGAATTAAATAATAACAATAAATTAGAACACCCAAACAGATATTCAGCTATGCTTTAATTACTGTTGGAAATCTGTGGTGAACTAGAACAAGACCCCATCACCTGAAATTGGTACCACAGATGTGTTGCTAGTGAGGAGCCCATGGAAAAAGTCACTGTGGACTATAATCCCTGACTTCTAAAGAAAAGGGATCAGAGTTGACAACTACAGTGCTGGAGGTGGTGATTTTTAGGTGCCAAATGAACAGGCTCTTCATCCTGGCACAAAAAGCAAAGGCTTGGGCATGTCTGCTGTTGCAGCAGCAAGGACAAGGCTGGGTTTGGTATGTGTGATGGATAAAGCTTTTGCTAAATGCAGGGAGAAGGAATCTGTTAGCTCCTAGAAGATGAGTTTCCATGACAGAGGTGGGATAAGGGTGGGCAGAGAGCAGAGGAAGAGGTGAGTGAAGAAAGAATGGGTTTGGAGGAAGGAAAATGCTTTTGGTCTTGGCTGTATTGATCCTGATTTATCAAGAAGCATATGAAGGGCAGACAGAGACAGAGGGCTGGCACTAAGAGGTGGAGATGGGATGGGGAGGCCTGTGCATCTGTGGCCCATCAGTTCCAGGGCTGCAGCTAAAGCTGGGAGAGTGTGATCCTGGAGGACAGTGATGCACCAAGGCAGGGCCATGCTCCTCCAGCTCCCCTTTCTACCCTTGTGTCCATCTCCTCCAGCCCAGGGAATCATTCCTGGTGCCCCCTCAACAGCATTTGGCTTTGTTTCCACCACCTCTGCTGTGGCCCATCCCACCCCCTCTGGGATGGAGGTGTTTTACCAGCAGGTTTGATGCTTTTCAGGGCGCTCTGCATCCACATGGGGGTTCAGATCCTGGAATTGTCTAATTACTGGGGAGTGTCAGGAGCACAGATCCCTTTGAGGGTGCTGGGTCTCCCCTTTTGGATGTGTTGTGGATAAAGGGGAACAGCCTAGAGCAGCTTGACTTATTTGTTCAAAACCTCTCCCAGTCTGAAATTGAATTAGCAGGAGATCTGTGCTTTGTTTTGGTTCTTAAGTAGAAGCAGCTGGGTTGAACGGTTGGGGAGGGGGAATAAAAAGAAGCTACTAAATCAGTCTTACTTTTGGGCAACTGCTTGGAGATCTCCTCACAGGGCTGGGTCCCTGCTTCCATACTCATCTACTACCACGTCTTCCTAGGGTTTTTCTTTTTCAGTTTGAAAATGTGGGTCATTGATAGAGCAGAAGTTACAGCAGGCTGGAATATGTAGGTCAGGAAAACTGTACCAAGAAAAGAAAGAAAAAAAAAATTTGCAACTGTTTCCAGCAGGAAAAGGCCACACTGGGATTTGGGCTTTTGAATGGGATATCCTCTCCTGATCCAAGTGCCCTGGCTGAAATGCCCAGCAGTTTGTGGCCAAGAATAACAGGAAAATCAGAGAAGGGGGAGGGAGAAAAAGGGGAAGGCAGGGGGTCTGACCAGCTCATATGACCCTCCATTAGAGACATATAAAAAGGGCTGGTACGAGCTCATTTTTCATGAGTTTTAATCCCTCCTGCTTATGATGCTGAGCCAAGGGTTTTTCTGGAGAATCTGAGTCACAAGGCTTGCAGCTGGAAAGAGAGGATTGATAGCAGTGGCTCAGCAGGCACAACCATGTCTGGAGAGCTGGGAGGGGAGCAGCAAAGCCACTGGTTTTCAACACCACCACAGATGTCTTTGAAGGAATGGGGCAAAAGTGGGAGGAACACACCAAAAATCTTAGGAAGAGGAAGATAGCAGTAGTCATTATGTCACTGTTTCTGCTGCTCTCAGGAGCTCCTGGAGCAGAGGACTTTTACAGAGGGTTGTGCATGTGTGTGTGCATGCAGGGGAAGCTGGTGCTGTGATTTCACAGTAAGCTTAGCCAGAGTCATGTTTGGGAGCAAGGAGGTCTCTCATGAAGTTTGGTGTCCCAGCCTGTATTTGTCTGTCTGGTTTTATTTAGAAATTGATGTGAAAGTTTTTGGGTTGCTGTTTGTTTTTTGTTGTTGTTGTTGTTTTTTTGGGTTTTTTTTTGTTTTGGTTTTTTTTTTCATAGAGAGAGGGTTTTTTTGCTGGAGCTTGACTGACTGGAGTCCTGTCCCCTGTGCTGCCAAGTCTGATATCTGAGCAGGAGAAGGGAGGAGCAAGGAGAGATGCTTTTGCCCTGGCTCAGCCTCAGCACATTCCCTCACGGTATGGGCTGAGCTTCCTTTAGGCAGGAGATCATTAAAGCTGTTTAGAATAAAACACAAGGCTCTTTCCCAGTCCCAGTTGGGCTTTCATGTCTTTCAGTCAGTATTTCATTAGCATGTTGCATAGCAGATGCTGATGAGGGACACGAGGTGCCTTATGTCCTGTTACATCTCTCTGCCTGCTCTTTCTGTCTGACAGTCCCAAGCCTTGTTTTCTACTATCCTTTTCCCAGGATAGGTGGCAAGCAAAGGCCACTGTAATAGATAAGTCTTGTTGACTTGCCTGCATGAATGACTTTACTGTGGGAGGGGGAAGAACATCCCCCTGGGTGTTAATCAGAACATGTCTCTCCTCAATCCTCACTGCAGACTGATGTGTGCAGCTGGTGCTTTTCTAATTCATTTGTAATTACGAAATCTGATGAGGAGAATCTCACAGTGTGCTGGCAAAGGGCATTTACACACTGGCAGAGGCCTCTCTGTGGTGAGCATTGCTTCCAGTGGATGAGTCCCTGACAGCTGGGGCACATGGCTTCCCTGGCCATGGTGGCATTACTGTCACCTGAGCAAAGGAATATATCCAGATAAAAACACTGTCTGCAGCTCTCTGCAGACATTCTCTGGTTGAATCACTCTTTTCTGCCCTTGAAAGAAATTTTAGTGCCTGTGGAGGAAGGAATTTCATTGTCTGTGCCATCAGAGCTGGTCAAAAAAGGCAAACCCCAGGCTGCAGCCTGCCTTCATTTCAGTGCAGGACCTGGGAATGCCTGGGGGTGTTTCCTGCACTCTGCTATCCAGGCAAAGGACTCCTGGGCTGGGAGGGGGCTGCTGCCTCCTCTGGCAGATCCAGGGGCTCCAGACCCCTGGAGGAGCAGGACTGGGACACACCAAGGGTCTGTGCTGCAGTGCAGGCACAGTCAGAATGCTGGACTGTGCACAGCAGTCTCTTGGCTCTTCCCATGAGCCTGGATCCTGCTCCTCAGCTCCTTCCCATGCCATGCCATCACAGCTGAGCTCCCCAAGCATCCCCAGTCCTACAATTCAGCTGTGGTGCACTTCTCATCCAGACCTTCCTCCCCATCCACACCATACCATCATCCTCACCTGAGCTTCCCTTGTAACACTCTCATCTCTGTTCTGTAGCCCCTGCCCTTCCTTCTGTGGGCTGGCATGTCCTCTTTCCCTCCTACTCTATTTTGCCAGTCTTGGAGATTTTAAAGGGCTCAGTTATATCCCACTGAGCATCCTGAACCAGCAGGCTGGTTCCTTCGCCCCTGGTTCAAAGGCAACTCTGGCTGTGGAGCTTATTGGCAGATGTTTTGAGCTATCTGCCCAAAAAAGCTCAAACAGAGCTTTTTCTCCTCGTTGCACCCTTGCTTAACTAAATCCCTTCTGAAAGTAGGACATGGGCTCCTAAATCACTGGGAGATTGTTTGGAAATGTTAACTTGTGTTAGGAGTCGGTGGCCAAATGAATCTGTCCTTAGATCCTTGAGAGGATTTGCCTCTCAAGTGTGCTTTGTAAGGCAGAAAAGTGACCTGAAGGAAATAGACTGATAATGGTGTAAAGCTGAGGTAAAATGGAACACCCAAGCCTGAATCAATTTCCTTTGAGCACCTGGCTTTGCACTAAAACAAAAATGAGCAGAAATAGCACAGAGGAAAAAAAAAAAAGCAGATCCTTAAACTCTGAGGAAACTACAGGCAATATTGGGGGAAAAAACCCCCCCTTATATGGCATTATCTGAATATTTTGAAAATGCATTAAAATTGAAGACAGGGTCACCGGGTACTCTGGTGGTGTGCATTTGTACATTCATCTGCAAATACCCATTGCTGAATGTGAGATAAAATCATAGCATGATGGTCTTTCATCCAGGCTGGACTGCTGTGATACTCCAAGCATTCTGTTGGCAGATCATCCTGAAAGGCCTGATTTTGAACTCTTAGTTTTACCCCAGTGTCTTTTGTGAATTTCAGTGGAACCAATTGTGTGCTTGTAAATTAACCACAAATAGTATAAGTGTTGGCAAGCTTGGAGCCGAATCGTTTCCCATAAGGAATGGAATTGGTGCATGGAAAGGCATTCAAACCAGAGTTAATAACAAGGAAAAGCTATTTTACATCTGCTTTATACAAAGGTGGAAGAGTCCTGCAATGGAAAGGTGTGGTGAATCAAGTTACTGGGTTTTCCTGTGTTTCATTAAATCAGACTCCTCAGTTACCTTCAAGAACAGCAAGGAAACACTGTAAGATCCTGTGGCAGAGGATTTCTGATGCTTCCAGCTGTGTGACACGTCACTAGTGGGTAGCTGTGAGTTTTACCTCCTTGGATGAGTCTTCCCAGCATTACCTGGGAAGTGCCATTGTCACCTGGAAATGTGACCCACATTGCACAGGTCCCGTCTCTGGGGAATCTGTTCCAACCTGTGAATGTCATGTCTGGGATCCTGTGTGCTGGACCCAACCTCACATCCTTCCAGTGTAGTAAATACTGATTTACACTGCAAAAGTGGGAAGAATTGGTTCACTCATCCATTAGGAAAATGTGGTAATTGCAGTCAGGCTGGAAACACCATGACACAAACTTTCCTATAGCATTTATAAAGCAAGCTTCCAGTTTATCAGTGCTAATGGCTCAGCCTCTCTGGGTTCAAAACCAGATTCATTTAGCAGACTTTAGCTCAGAGGTCTTGTTTTACACCAACTGCTGAGGTAACTGTAAACGTGGTAGCTTTTTTTCCAAATTCAAGTTTGGTCAGAGTTCTGGAGAAAGCTTTGGATTGTTTTGACACAGACCAGGTTAATGGAAGTGCTCTAGGCAGCGAGTCCTTCCTGGTCTCCCTCCTCCAGGCTGGAAAGCATTGGGAGCTGCTCATGGACAGATAATCAGCCTCACCTTGGGGCTGGCAGCTTTGGCAGAGGACTGAGGAGCAGCTGGGACAGGCTGCTGTAATCTCTTAAACAAGCATGGCTGCAAGCTGCACGAGGCTGTGTGTACACAGCCTGAGGGCTGCACTTAGCAAGTGTCCAGATCTGTGGATGGTACCACTGCTGTACACCTAGCTGGACTCTTCAGATGACTATAAATAAAATCAGAAAAAATGTTTAAAGCCACTCCTGCCATTCACAGGTAAGGTGTAAGTCATATCTACACCTGCAGGCACCTTGGGAGGCTCCTTGGGAGGCTTTTCTTAGGGGGCAGAAGATTTCAAGTGAGGAGAAACTTCCCCTGTGGTTTGTAGCCATCACCAAGAGGTCAGGGGCAACCAAAAGAACAGCCAGAGAGTGATGCTGCAGCCATGAGCTTCTCTGGCCAGGCCATGGGAGAGTCAAGAGGGAGCCCACTTCCCTCTGTTTTTTTGGGTTTTTTTTTTCTTGTCTCTTACTACAGAAGAAAGCTCAAAATAGCTTTCTTCCTCAAAGCAGCAGCCCACAGGTTCCTTCTCTGCCCAGCATGCCCGGCATACCCTTCCTCTTAAAGCTCCACTCCACATGTCTGTCAGGAGACCTGAAATCTCAACTCCTTCATAGATGATTCACCCAGAAATTGTTCCATGGGGGGAATATCATGATTTTTTTTACAATTATTTTAACTGTCCATGCCTTTCCCTTCCTGGCTTTCTCACCCCAGGTTGCCTCTGTCCTGCAAAAGTAAAAAATTACCCTCAACAAGTGTAACAATGATGTAGGAAGAAGCACTAATTTTAGGCTTCTCATCCTGCAATGAGCTCAAGATTTACCCTGTAGAGTAAGTCTCTACAAACACTCCTGTTTTTGACAAGAGCAAGACAAAAGAATTCAAATTCCTTTGTCATCAGCTCTCAAACAAGGTATTTCTTTATTTCTTTCCTTCTTTTTTTCCAACTCCCAACTGAAAGGAGTGAACTTGCCAAGATACAGACCCTGCTGCCTGCAGTGGAACAGGGCTGCAAATTAGGTGAGAATGGCCTGAAGCAATCTGCACTACTTCAGCTTGCATTTCTATCCAGGGGTATCCTTTCATGTTACTGTGACGAGATTACAGGGGATGCAAGGTGTTAATTAACAGCCACTTTAAATAATTTTGACATTTTTACTTTACAAGGCAATGATATTGAAGTTCCTAGGTCCAATACTTCTCATTAGTATGAAAATCAGGTCAAAATGGACATCTATTTTTTCTCTGCAGGCAGATGGAATAACATGCTGGGAGTGTAGCTGACTGGATGATGCCTAAACGCCATGCAAACCAAATTTTACTTGGAAGTGAGTTCAGGCTGTTACATGCATGAGATTTTTCAGAGCTGTCCTGAAACAGATTGACCCAGTTTCACTGAGAGTGGGATGGCAAAGCAGCTTGGAGGAAGGTCTGGTCCATCCATGGTACGTGTAAATGCAGTAACTGGCAGCTTGTTTGGGAGTTGAAGGCAATTCTTGGTAGCCATGAGGGGAGTGGTTATGTAGTATTTCTTATTTTCAAAACAATTACTCATCCTCTCTGCACACACAATTTGTAATGTGTGTTGTATTGTTTACAACTCATCACTCAAAAGGGAGCAACTCCCTGAGGGATGGAAGCAGAGGGGGAAGGTAAGAGGAGAACACTGTAAATAACTGGGTATTTTCTCATTCCCAGTGTCTGGAAGGCTAATCCTGAGCTATTTGGGGCAGGGATCCCATGATGTAAGGGGGATTTTTGCTGCAGCAAAGAAAACAATGTTCAGATCTTTCCTTAGGTGTAAATAAACATGTGGGGGAACTTCCAGAATCAGCAGAAGCAGTGGGCATTGTGGAGCTGAGCAATTTTGTCTGTTAGGAAGATAATATCTAAATGGTCTAATTATAGCTCCAGTTCAGCATACTCGGGGAATCCCCAACATTACTCTTTAGTAACTGCTGCTGTAAAGTTTCAGGATCTGAGCCATGACCTGCTTGATAATTTATGTTACTACAAGCCTGTCAAACTACAGATTTTTCTGTTGCTGAGAAAAATCCTCCTTTACTGACCCATCCCTTCTCTGTCCTCTATTGAGAACAGTCTGCATTAGGAGCTGACTGAAGTTCAGTTTCCATGAGCACACCTGTGGCCTCAGGAATCACAGAGGGATCACAGAAATCAGTACTGATGATGCTTTGCCTCCACCTGCCATACAGAAAGCCTTGAGAGCTCCCCAGGGCACTCACACCTTTGGGCCATGTGTATGGCAACGCATTCACTGAGTTTTCTTGCCTTCTCAATTCCTCTCCTAAGGGTGGATCACTTCAGTGGTGATGCCTGAGAGCTTCCAAAGTGGAGTGAGCCACCTTCAAATCACTGCACTCAGTTGATGGAGGAATCCCTGCCCTTAATTCACTGCCAGTATTCTTCTCTCCCTCTCTCCTCTGTCGTGAGGTGCCAAAGCAGGGCAAGCCATGGGAAAAAGTGCTCAGGGCTGGGTTAGGGGGTGTTGTGGGGCTGCTGCACCACTTTGTCCAAGAGGTGATTCCAGAGTCCTGCTTATGCACCAAGGTGCAGCTTCCACCAGGAAAGGACGTCTCCCACAGACAGACCCTGATCTTTTGGAGAGTAGGGGCTTAACTGAGGGACTGACCACCTCTTTCTGAGCCCATTGATATTTCCTCCAGAAATCCTTTGCATGGCACTTGCCTTATATCTCCTATTTCATGATCCTCTCAGGCCACTGTGGATCCCACAGGAATAGCAATCCCAATAATATTAATAGATGCAAATCCCAGACGAACCCTTTAGCAAGGCACAAGTTCTCAGACCCGTCATCTCTGCTCAGGCCT
>VZUA01104275.1:49942-60954 GCA_013401035.1 Horornis vulcanius
ATATATATGAACTAAAATCTCTTGTTGAAAAAAGTGCCCCAAAGCCTATGTAGTTTTTTGGCCAATCTCATAATTTGAATGGAACTGCATTCATAACTTTTGGGATGGGCAGCCCTGGCCACCTGCTGATTCCTTCTCCGTACTGCTACATTTCTGTCCATTCCTCGTTGCTGTCTTTGACATATCATATCATGCCAGACTTTATATGTTATCTCATTTTCTGCAGATTTTTTCCCTAAGAACCCTTTCTCCAATGCCTTGAAGGGTCATCTTCAGAGTTCCTGTAGAGCTGTGGTACTAAACATGATTAAAGAAAGAGAAGCTAACTTGCTGCTGGTTTTATCTCTCAGACTTCTTTATCCCTTGCCGACACAAAGTCTCTCCTTTCTGTGTTTACTCTTTCCTACTTAGTTTGGACTAATGGGGCAGAGGTCAAAGCAAGTTGAGTGGGGCACAAGATCAAAGTTTCTAAAGTCAAACGACCACAGGGTGGTGTAATTTCAGAGAAGGTGCTAGGGAAAAGCTCTTTCTGTAGTCAGTGATGAAGCTGACTCATCTGCAAGCCTAAGAGTAGGAATATTGTCCTCTCTAGCCTGAATGTCCCACTTGATATTGGGTGGATGGATGCCAAGACCTAATGCTGTATTTTCTGGAGGCACAGCCACTGTCCAACTGATAAGTGTTCTTGAATTTGGGGCAGACTTGGTGTGTATAATGTGAAATCTCACAGGAAGATTGAGAAGCCAAGCATGTTAATATGTTTTACATAGCTATGGAGACATTCGAAGTCTGAGGGAGGATAGGAGCCCCTGACTTGCCGATCTTCTGGTGAATGTAGGTGTGGTACCAAATGACCTCTGAAAATCCTAATGCTTGTAAGATCATAGGGTAATTTGGGCTTCCTGGTACCTCAGGAGGTCTCCAGTGCAACAGTCTGCCTAAAGCAGTCAGCTGTGAGGTCAGAGCAGGCTAATAAGCACTTTGTCAGGGTCATCTTCCAGCTAAGCTGGAGCCATGCTCACGTTTTCAGGAACCGGACAAACATTACCATAAGGCTGTGTGAGTGATCAGTAGGTGTATTTGTGGTTTTTCTACTTTGAATTGCACAAAAATGTCTTTTCCATCTAAAGTGAATTTTCATTTTTTTTTTTCTCAGTGAAACACTTGAATTATTTTTCATGAAAAAAACCCCTTTCATTTCTCCTGGATTAAACCATCCAGATCACTTGTAAAGACCACAAGAGAAAGAAAAGTTTAGATTTCCTGAAAAACATTAGAGGAGAAGCTAGTGGTGGGAGAAGCTGGATGGCTTAAGGATTTAATTTCCTCCAGTGCCTGGGAAAATAGGAATGTGGCTCACTGAACATCATCCCAACTGCCAAGCAGATTAGTTTTTGAGTATTTAAATATATAATGCAAAATAAAGTAGTTATGGCACTGATACACCTTGGTGAACTGCACTGTGGATACCTGGCCCCCAGGGTAGGATGAATTCCTGGTTATTCAAAGCAAAATGCTGTCAACAAGAGCAATCTGTAAGTTTGGGCTTAGGTACTGTCTGTAGGAAGTGATGGCTTGTATACTTTCAGGTAGGAGAAAAGACTAAATAAAACAAGAAGAGTTGCTTCTCTAACCAGTAGCTTTATCAGTGGTTTTAACACTCAAACACATTTCTGGGGAGATTTGGTTTTATGCTAAGTCTGGGGTTTTTTCTACAGATGAAACTTTTTGGTGAATATTCAGATATTTTCAGCCTATGATAGACACTTTTTGTTCTAAGCACTTTTTGATGAAAATACTCTTTTATATCTGGACAGTGAGAACAAACCTCTCATTGTGGGTAGCAGGAAATTGCAGCTGCCTCAGTTAACTGAGGGCACTGAAAGTATTGTCCTGTGAATGAAAAGATCTTTCACTAATAAGTCTCATCTTCTTAACAAGTCTACAGACGTTCTGAATCCCATATGGACAGGAATGTAATGGGAAAGCAGGAAGAAAACCCTGAATTAGTTAAGATGTGTAGCAGAAGCCCATGAGTTAAAGCACATGATTATCAGCATTTAGAAATAAGACCACTCTTGTTTTGTTTCCTCTAAAGAAGCTTAACTTACATTACACCTTATTTCAAAACAAGAGGAGCTATATACATGCACTTAATCCAGCTGCTTTGGTGGAAACACTTACAGTTTGATGCCTCTGCAGTTTTTACTGATCATTTCTCAGTGTCTCTTTGCTCAGACATGTACCAGGTGACATCGCAGCTGTAGGCTCATGAAGGATGTGACAAAACTGGCAGTGTAGTTTTAATTTCTGAATCTAGTTCAGATATTCTAACATATAGTTTGCAATGCTTTAAGACACCAATTAATACTGAAGAGGGTAAGTCCTATTTTCCCATTTCTGCATGAGTTTTCTAAGAGCTGAGGTTTATATACAATTAGGTTGGCATCTCTTTGTCTAGAGCAAAGACAAGAGGGTGTAACGAGATAGGAGTAAATTTCTGGCCATTTTTCATCATCTAAAGTCTCCTATGCTATTTGATTATGCTTTGTAGCCTATATAAAAAGCTGGTGGGACATGGCTTTTTGGCATGTGTACAACAACTGTGTAGCAAATCTTCAGAAATTTGTCTTAAGCTGCTGAGTCCAAGGGAAAAGGGAGCCAGAGAAATCAAATGAAAAACAAATCTGGTGTTTGAAGGGCTGGGTTTACTGTGCACATTAGACCTTCCTACATCATTCAATTTGCCATTCTAAATTAATTGTAACATGCAAGTTAAGTTTAGGTGCTCTGCATCCAGCACTGTGTGGCATCCCCAAAATTCCAAAGGCTGCTGTGCTTCACACAATGACCAGAGAAGATGGGCCTTTCTTATTTTATGGGGTTTTTTTGCAGAGAAACTTAGAAATTTGTGTTTAAAAGTACTGCCCAAGACATCACACAGTCTTTTAAAACTTGATATAGAAGGAAAAGAAAGGAGAAGATTTGGGGGGAAGCCACCTTGAGATTAACTATCTGTTAATGTACGTGACTCCTCTTCAGCCCCCAGACCTACAGTAAATGCCCCCCTGTACTTTCTCCTGGGCCATGTCAGGCCACAAAACACCCTAATCCCATAAAAGAAAAATTGGAACTAATCCACTGAAATGTCACAGCCAGTGTGAAATGCATTGCACCAGACACATCTTTCTATAATTTGCTTAAAAGGGGTCATCTACCAGATGTACTTGCCTGCATGTCTCGCTTACCACACCTGTTAGTCTAGAAATGGTGAAGGGTGGCAGAAATTAGCAATCATTGGGGGAAAGTGCATTAACATTGCAAAGCTGCTCACAAGCAAAGATGAAGTAGCACTGGCATGAAGTCTTAATTTAGCCCCTTTTGCTTGATTGTATTTCAGAACATCTAGTTACATAACAGCATCCCGTTCTTTCTGGGGGTGCTTTCCCCCTTCCCAGGGACAGGCTCCTGAGGCTCCATTGGGGGTATAATAAATATATTGTGTGCCTAAAATTAATGAAGGGGATGTCCTCCATATATCATAATTTGGGATTTGTGGGGGTACATACTTAGGAACAGTTTGCCCTCAGACCTTTTTCTGAGTGTAGTTTGTCATAGTCATCAGTCAGTGGCTTATGGCAGCTGGCATGTGACAGAGGTTAGTGAAGAAATGGGACTCTGGGGTTAACCACAGATGTTTGCACTCTCACTTATCTGGGATACAGAGCCCAGCCCTGGGGCCTCTCCCTGCTGGGCACTGCTCACTTGCCCTGAGGCTGCAGCACCCAAAAGCAGGGTAGCAAGGCAGCAGTGGAGGGAGCTTGCTGTGCTGATGGTTGGGCGGTGCTGGGAGGGGATAGCATTGTTTGTGGTAAAAAGATAATCTCCTATGTAGATGTACACCAATCTCTAATGAGCAGAGGTGATTTTGAAATTTAGTCAAGGCCATAGGTCTCTGACTGGCTAAGGCACTGCTGAAATGCTTGTGGTGTGCTAGTTGTTCTGTCTATGAAAGCATCCTAGTTAAATCTGACTTTCTTGTGGCAGAAAACACTGGAAATTACAAGTGCAAGTCTGCAAATTTATGGGACATTTTGAAAAGAACATGTGGGGAATGAAGACAAGTAATTTTGAAGCCAGAATGATCTGAGGATATAAGCAAGGCTGTGACTGCAAGGCAGGACCTTTTATTATATCACCTTTGCCTCAAGAAAGAGGCAAAATTTAAAACTTTTTTTTCTTTAGGTCTGAAATTGAAATGTATTACAAAGGTTTACTATAACTTTTCCAGATATATTGACTCTAGACAATTTTGACAATTTAAAATGTATTTGGTAATTGTGGTGCAAAAGAGTATAAGCGAGGAGGCTGTGTTAAGTTCACTAGTCCTGTGGGACAAAGGTAGAAAAGGGTGGTTGTTATAATTAAAGCACTATTGTTGTGATTCAGAGACCATCTGACAGCCATGCAGGATCATTTACTGGCAAAGCCCATGCCAACAGTGCTTACAAAAATTGAACTAAACGGAAGGTTTGCATTTACGTCAGATCCCAGCCAGGGCAGTGGGTAGGGGAGAGGAAATCCACTGGTAAATGGAAAAGAACTAAGCAAAATTGGCAGGGAAAGAAATGTTATTTTCCAGCCCACAATAGGATATGACAAACAATGGATGTAACTTACAGTTATTTATAAAAAAGGTCCTTTTGGAGCAGTGACCTTCTCACCTAACTTCTGTAGATGATGGAGGTTCACCCCTCCAGGAGGAAGGGGTAAGCAAAGAATATTTTAGATTTAATGCTTCATTCATCCCCTGTCTAGGCTATGGGAACCTGAGCCCCAGCACTGCAGTGGGTCGAATCTTCTGCATCGTGTTTGCACTTTTTGGAATCCCCTTGAACCTTGTACTCCTGAACGAAATTGGGCAGCTGATGCTGCTTGGGGTTCAGCATTGTGCCCGTCGCCTAGAGGAGGTGTTTCACTGGCAGGTAAGCAGTATGGACAGGCATGTCTCAAATCAAAAAAAGACAGAGGACATTGTCTGGTATTTGAGATCCTATGACTAACAAGGGCAGCCTGGCTGACTATTTGACCAAAAAGGCAATAATACCCAGGAATAACTGGAAGCAAATAAATTTAGTTTATGACAGCCCTATGAGGTGTCAGATAAGGTTGTTTATTAATTGAGGGAAATTCTGTGATGAATGACTTCCCCTACAGCAACAGAAGTGATAAAGCATATGAGCAATACACAGTCCTAGACTATCTGGTCTGTTTATCATCAGTTTTAGTTAGAATTGCATGTATAAGTTACATGGGAACATTTGTGGAACAGGCTTTAAACTGACATGAATTTAGGACTTATGAAGGTGATGCCTGATTTGTGTTGGCTGGGTGTCAAAGTTTAACCTCAGTTGGCATCTAAGAACCACACAGTTACTCACCCCTTCCCAGTGGGACAGGGAAGAGAATCAGAAGATTAAAAAGTTCATGGGTTGAGCCAAAGACAGTTTAATAAGTAAAGCAAAATATACTTGTGCATATAAGCAAAAAAAACAAAAAAAGGAGTTTTTTTCACTGCTTTCCATCAGCGGGCAGGTGTTCAGCCATTCCCAGGAAAGCAGGTCTCCATCATGGATAACACTTACTTGGGAAGACAAACCCCATCACTCTGAACATTCTCTGCTCCCTTCTTCCGCCAGCTATATGCTGAGCATGATGCCATGTGATATGGAATATCTCTTTGGTCACTTGGGCTCAGCTGTCCTGGCTATGTCCCCTCCCAAATTCTTGTGTACCCCCAGCCTCCTCACTGGTGGGGTGGAATGAGAAGCAGAAAAGGCTTTCACACTGTGCAGGCGCTACTCAGCAACAATAAAAACACCTCTGTATTACCAACACTCTTTTCAGCACAAACCCCCTGCTAACTACTGTGAAGAAAATTACCATCCCAGCTACAACCAGCACACGTGTGGGACAGACTCCCCATTTATTAGAGTGGAATTCAATGAATGTCTGTATGCTTTTGTGGAGTCCATCATCATATCATCATCATCATCTCCAACTGGAAACCAAGCTGGACTTTCCCTGCATCACTTCTTGTGACAGTCTTGGTTTTTTTCTTCCTTCCTGTTTTACTAGAATAAAGCTTCCTTCCTGATGAAGACCTGTGCACTGGTAACTGGCTTGTTATTGTTCCTCCTGCTACCTCCCTTGTTATTCTCTGAGAAAGAAGGTTGGTCTTATGAAGAAGGCTTCTACTATTCCTTCATTACCCTTAGCACTATAGGGTTTGGAGACTATGTGATTGGTGAGTAGTTCACATTTCATTGCTTTCACCTACTGAGCAGCAAATCCATGACATACAAAGCTCCCCACTCAGCAGTAGCAATCCCCAGACCTGATGATCAGTATGTTGTGGTGGGAATTTGACAGGTTGGAAAAGATATGATTTCTGCCATAGCAATGCCACCTGTGGAAGAAGGAAGACATTGTTTCCCAGTCAGTAAGTGGCACTGAAGCAGCCTGTCCCTTGGATGGCTACACTACCAGGCAGGAGTGCTATGGTTTAATCACAGTAGTTGCTGAGGGCACACTTATTATACTCCAGTGCACTGGCAGCCATTAGTTTTAAGCAGATGCCACTCTGCATCATCATTAATTGGGACAGGGACTGTTTCTTCCATCAAAGCCCTGAATAAATGCTTTCTAAAAGGCAACTTAAGTCACTTAGGTATATAGACTGTCAGGCACCAGGCACTACCTAGTTTTGGATGCCAAAACCCTTTGCCAGAGGAAATAGGATTGGATCCACACCCACTGCATTTGCTGAAATGCAGGACACACCTTTTTGATAAAGACTTTCTCATTAAAAACAAATTGATTATAGAAACACATGCTCCCTTGAATTCCTGAGAGACAGAAAGACTAAGACAGCCTGTTACAGATTTGCTATTTTCTTCATAGCACTTGCTTGATGCTTAGACAACTTAGTGGTAGTTACTTTAGGACTTGTCTGTAGTGCATCAAAGTTATGATTAGAGCTTGTGTAGGCACATGTAAATAAGTTAGGAATTAACTGAGCTTGGGCAAGGATAGCCAGATGGAGCTTGACTAAAGCTGGGTTAGCTCAGCATTTTCCTAAACTGATTTTACAGAGGATGCTGAAATCTGTGCTACAGCAGTTTTACTTCTCTCAGTTTCTGGTAATGCATTTGGTATTCCTTCCTCTTCCAGATGTGCCTTCACCTGTGTAGTACCTTTGTAACTGGAATACTACTATAGGTACACTAGGTTTGGTATGGGAATAATTGAATATGTTGGTTGTGGTATGTAGAGGCTAAACAATTTTGTTTTACAATCCTGTATGTGTGGTTTATGCCTCAAAAATAAGGTTCAAGTCACCATTGCACTGTTTCCTCACTAGTGTGATAGAGAGCTGGGAGGAATAACTGGCCTGCTGAGAAGCACCTCTGCAGAAAAGGACCTGGCAGTGCTGAGGGGCACCAAGCTGTCCATGATCCTGCAGAGTGCCTCTGTGGCCATGAAGGCCAGTGATAATTTCAAACTGGCTTCCAAGGTTTGGTTGCTCTTGGAGGTTTTAGAACTACTCAGGCCTCTTTTCTCCTGCTCTCAGAGACTGTCTTGCTTATACCTGGTTTACAAGATACATACAGTGGTACAAAAAACCTACTTACCTTTCTGCCTGCAGGGCCCCCTGTTACATGCTGATAGAATATTGTAGTGGTGAGCAATAAGTAGAGAAACTAAACTGTGTGCTTGAATGTGAGTAATTTCACTTTGACATGGATGTAATTTGGGATTTATTTTTCTTTCTTATGGGTTATATTTGCAATTCCTAAGAAGTACTAGGCTGTTGCTGGCACATCATGAAACATACTTGCAACATCTGTTCACATGCTAAGTAGATGGTATTCTTTTTGTTTTATGTAGAAATCACTAATATTCAGTGATACTTCAACTGTCTTTGCTTTACATGTAATGTCTCCTTTGAGGCACTCACGATCCAATATAGAAATGTTTTGGGTGATTCTGTTGTAGGGATGAACCCAGATCGCACCTATCCAAGCTGGTACAAGAATGTAATCTCTCTGTGGATCCTCTTTGGGATGGCCTGGCTAGCACTGGTTATCAAATTTTGCATCAACATTCTAGAGAGCTCCAGTGACTTCTGTCAATGCAACAAGAAGAACGTGGAGATGGCAGAAGACTTAATGGATGGTAACAAAAGTAGTGTGACTGGACTTCAAAATGTGGAGATCTGCAGTGAAAAAGACACAAAAATAAAAGGACCAGTTGAATCTCACTCTTACACAGCTCCTACAGAAGGCCCCTAGGGAAGAAAAATATCCTTGGTGACCTGTAGGTTTTAGTGCACCAGAGATAAATCATTTAGAAATGTGTAAGTAGAGCTGCCCTGACCTGTGAATGGGGTGAAAGTTTGCTTACTGAACTTGAAATGCTTTTATTCTGAATTGAGCAATGACAGAATGTTTCGTTTGCAGCACCATCAAGCATTACCAACAGGTCCAACAGGACTCTTAGCCAAAAGTAGATTTATGGAAATGTTACCTGCCCTCCCACCTCAATCAATGAGGTAATCTTTGACATCCCTGAGCAACACTAACCACTGTCCATTTCTTCACATGATCCTTGCAGCCTCTAGTTACGTGTATGGCACTTTGCAAATGCCACAGCCCTAAAAGCAAGTGCAATTTAATGCAGGAAACAAGTAGCATATTGCCAAAAGAAATGAACACTGCTTAAAGCTATCTGGCAGTCATGGCAAATGTGCACTGTCACCTGTTATCCTTGTGCTTGTGAAAGGTGGTAACAAAGTTTTGCTCTCTGATCATTCATACAGGGATGGCAATGAGGAAGAGCTTGTAGAGGTACCTGATGAAAACAAATCATTCCATTTTTTTAAAAGTAATTTCTATATCAGAGGTCTNGTCAGAAAAGGAGGACTAGAGACAATTTTAGGAGTCAGTGGTTCCAACATTTTCCTATCGCCAATATTAACAAGGGTTACTTCAATCTAAAAATAGACTGTATTTTCTTCAACTATGATCAAGAGATGCTATTGTGATGAACTTCTCATTTCATGAATGATTAGTTCTACCTAACATCTTAGATATAATCATAAATGTCTTAGATCTGCAGAATTCCAGACATGCTTATTTTTTTGGGTCAGTCATGAAACAGAACTTCTTCTTAGTTCCATTAAATTCTCAAATATCTTTTGATATATTATGCCATTTATAAAGGTGCAACAGAGTCTAGCTCCTGGTGCTGTTTGTATTCCGTTACCTGTTCTTCTCATTTTGTTATTCCTGTTGTGCTATTTGCATACTAAGCATTAACTTCAAAAATTTCACCATGGCAGCAAGCCAGAATAAAGCATTTGGTTGAGCCTTCAGCTTTTGCAATGAACCAAGATTCCATGGGGTTGTTAGAGAAAAGACTGAAAACAGAGTCTATTTAGAAATATTCATAGCTATATTCACAGAAATGGAGTGAGTGAATAGTGTACAGTCTTCAGGAATACAAGTTCTGAAACATATATTGTGAAAAAAGTGATTCTGGAAGAAGCCAGTCTCAGTGTTGATATCTGGTGGAACTGATTACAGGAAAAAATGCAGCAAGAGAATCAGCTGAATGAAATCCGGTCTGTTGACCTTTTTCTTATTGCACAGCAGTAAATGTTCTCTCAAATACTGTTTGAAGGGGCAGCAGAGATCAGGAAGGGAGGCAGTGGACCTCTTGGATCATACTGATGCAAAATAAATACATTTCAAATTTTTGAACATTGGGTAATGTCTTTAACAGCCATTAGCATAACTTCTCTGTTCCATGTTTCATCTTGCTTGTTTTCACTGATGGATACACAATGTTGGTTTTACTGGCTTACGTGAGGAACAAAGCTTATTTCTTTAAACATGAGTAAATTACAATTCCACTGTAGAAATTGTGATACCCTTTAATGCAAAATATCCTTTGCACCCTTTTCACGTGCAAAGCTTAGTATAGGTGTATTGTAAAATCTAGATGCCCAGGAGGTAGTAGGAGTTTCTGCTGTCAAAGCACAGCAATTACTATGTTAATCTGTTTCAACTTTTACTTGAAATGTCACAGACACTGGGAATTTCTACCAACTCTGCTCTTTGATGAGACAGCTTATAGAAGAGAAGAGTTTCTTCTTTTGAATTTGAATGTCTATTATATTAATCTCATTTAGTTTATGTTCCCACATATTTTTAAGCTGTGAATGGGGTCTTCAAAAGTGCCTCAGAAGTTTAGGCACCCTGGTCCCACTGAAGCAGAGTTATGAGTCTTTGGGCAGCTAATGTACATTTCTGAGAGGCAAAGGGGAGAGGAACTTAAGGAATAGTCTTGAAAAAAACGATAAAAACCTTTTGCAGATCCCGGTGCTTCCATTGTATGTCAGGGTTCAGCCACAGACTTAGGCATGTGGTTGGGTCTCAAGATGCCTCTTTATCTGCCCCAGCTGTCCTTTCTGAGTCACTTCCTTCTGCAGCCCAGCTGCCCACCACCAGCAAGTCCTGCCACCCACAGTCTGATACCCCATATTTTGCGGGAGAACTGCTGGCAAGCCACACGTACCTCCAAAGCTATAAGTGCTTGCTCGGACCTTGGATCACCAAAAATATTATGAATGAGTCAAATACCATCTCTGACTGGGTTCCCTGACACTGAATAGCATGTTGTCTATTATGAGTATCCTTTTTGTGACAATTCCTCTCAGCCAGCTTTTGATGTGGACAATAGATATATTAATATATCTGAGTCCCCTCAAAGTGCTGTGTTTCTGTTCTTATAAAGCTATGTTGTGGTTAAATGATATGAATGAATTTGTTCCCAGAGGGATGAGAAGAAAGTGGAGTTTTGCAACATCACAAAAGCATCATCATCAGTGTGTCTGCTATACTGAAATATGAAAGGTTATCTTCTCCAGGGTAAAATAAAGAAAACAA
>VZUA01104281.1:20390-32295 GCA_013401035.1 Horornis vulcanius
TTTCTGGATAACATGCTGAGATTTATACCAGATGAAAACCATCTATTACAGTAACATAAATAAGCATTTTACCTTAAGTAATGTGAGACTTACTTACTACACTGAGTATGCTTAAAATGTTAATACATATCTAGACAGACTGATGACTAAATTACTAATGCTTCTCAGAGAATCAGAAAAAGGATTTATCAGTAAAGGGAGATGTTTGCATTCTGTTGTTTGTGTATCAGAAAATGCCTGTTGTTTCCAGTTCCAGTAGTTTATGTTCTCTTCAGTTACCTTCATCTCAGAGCAGGGTCTTGTCATTTGCCTGCAGCCTGAACAGTCATTCTATTGTCTGACATTTAGGTATGTCTCATCTCTCTTAAGATTCACATTTTGAATCTGATTTAAATTACTTAATGTCATGTTTGAAAGTAACATAAAAAGATCAGCAGGAAAGCAAGCAATACTAAAAAGCAGTGTGGCAAATGAAGCAAAAATGTTGAATTTAAAAGCTGCATTTTTTGCTTACTATTTCTGATTTGTTTCTCAGGAGGTAGAGGGGATAGTCTAGATGGAAAAATTANGAGTTCAAAGAGTGAAGGGCAACTACAAAATACTTGGGAAATAATTTTTTTCTTTTTATTTTTCCTGATGTATAGAGCTTGGAACATGTCAATTCAAAATGAATACATCATAGACTTCAGGTTCAAAATAACGTAGACAGTTGTAATGCTGATTCTCTAAAGTAAACATGAAGTTCCTAGAACTGAGACAGTAAGGAATATCAGAATTTCAGGACATGAAATTCATAGCATAAACGTCATCTGTAATCCCATCAGAAAATCACCGTAAGTTAACCAAGATGTGGGCGACTAAATAATGTTAGATATTCAAGTCCATACCAGTTAACCTTCCTCAAAATCTCTACCTTGTTTACATATAAAGCTTAAGCATTTTTTGTTCACTCCTTAATTTACCCCTAATGGCACTCCAGTCTTGGAACAACATGTATGTCCGTAATCTGTTCTGCAGTCATTACTTCTGTGGAATCATTCATTTAAGAGGAGTCCACTTTTATTGGTGGGAGAAAAAGAGTGTTATGACCGCTTTTTGGCATTTTCTTATTGTGATAAGGAAGACAGTTATGTGTAATTAAAACTAAAAAAGGCATTTTTCATGTATTTTTATCCATATTCAAGAAAATAACAGTTGAGGCAACAACTCTGCGTTGCCTGCCAATGCTTCTTTGTTCTAGAAGATTCCTCTGCTTCCTGGCAGTATCAAAGCCAGCACACGTTTAAACTCAGTCTAGATGTAATCTCTTAACAGCGTTTCAAGGTATTGAAAAGAGGCTTTGTGTTGTTTTCCAGAAATCTCTGAAGAGTTGCCCACAGGAACATTTAACTCTGTTAATAGTTTTAATCTTGGGACATTTGGGGCTGGAGTGGACACAGACTCCTGATATGCTGCCTGCTGGTCCTTGCTGCGCTCTGAGTCATCCCTTCCCTTTGACTTTTTAAAAGCATTAAGTTGCTGCGTGGAGGCAGAAGAGAAATATTGCTTTAAACTAAATACTAAACTACAATCTTTGTATCATTGTTTATTTAAGATTAACAAGTTGAAGAGCAAAAAATAGAATTTAAAAAAGTTAATCCCTCTGAACTGTCACACTGTAAGAGTTGTAACTTGCCTCTGTCTTTTCTCTCCCTGTGGTTTTGCAGGCTTTCCCAAATAGCACTGATCCTGAATTTGACATGCATGTGCTAGAACAGGCAAGCAGTTATGGGAGACAGTTACAGTCTGAAGGGAGAAAGCAGCTTTCTCTATTGGTGTATGAGAAACAGATACTTAAAAACATAATTTTTAAATGTAGTTTATTTTAGATATTTATTGACAGTACATGAATATGCCCAGGGAAGATTCTAAGTTTCCGTTGATTGCTTTTTAGTGTCTGGTGAGGAGATCAAATGATTACCTATCTCCACGTCTTTTTTGATGTGTTTCAGAAGGTGAAGAAGAATGGAAGGTTATAAAAGGGAAATTTCTAGCTATCAATGCAGTAAGTATGAGCTGTGCCTGTCCACGAAGTCCAAAAGGTCTTTCACCAGCAGCTCATTTGGCAGATGGTTCAGCAGACCTCATTCTAGTTCGGAAATGCTCCAGATTTGATTTTCTACGGTATCTTGTCAGACACACAAACCAAGATGATCAGGTGTGTATTCCTTTAGACAGTGAATTATACAGAGTCCATCAAAGGTGTAAATATTGGTATTCTTATTGGACAGAAATAATATCTATAAAGCAGGTTTGTTTGTTTTTTAAAAATGTATACATTTTGGGTGATGCAATCTCAGAGTGTGTACCATGAAAAGAAAAATTGGCTCAAAACGTTTTACCAGGCAACTCCTTGGCCACAGCATTCTAACAAAATTCCACTTTTGCCAACTAAATTCAATTTTGTAACATTTTCTGTTACAAAACTGAATTTCTGTATTTGCTGTTTGAACAATATTTATTTTATCACAACTGTGCCCTCATGTAGTTGTCATGAAAAGCTGCTTATAGCATGAAAAACTACTCACAGCATGAATAGCTGAGGTAGGTGTGGTGAAGAATAATAAATCACTTATGTGAACTGTATCAAAATGTGATTTAGAAGAAAGTTACCAGAACTGCAATTTGATTGTAAACTGCAGGCTTTTAGCAGTATTTTACTACTAGAAGTGACCAGGATATGAGCTTTGTGCATTCAGCTTCAAAATTATTTCTTGCACGTGTTGTAGCTGTCAGGTGGGAAGATTGATCACTGCTTTGGGTCAGAATATCTCTTGAAACAGAGCTATGGCTGTGACTACACATATTTAATATTTGTCACAACCTGATATTATTAACATCTGGAAATTATCTGAACAATGGATTAATGTTATCTCTAGTGCATAAAAGCAATAACAAATCTCGCATGTTTATGATGCTAGTCTTCTCCCATTGTGAAAGAATTAGTATAGATTCTTTTTCCTTTATTTCTACATTGTGAATGTGTCCATATTCGTCCTTCCCACTGTTCACGATCTCTTCCTCTTCCTTTCACTCCTTTTCACTCGCTGTTCCCTTGATACTTTTGACTATTTGAAGCCATCCCTCACTACCTTTCAAGTTGGCTGTAACATTTATCAAGGGACAGCATTCTCCTTAGGCTTGAGGTGTGAGAGCTGGGGTGCTCTCTGCATAGACATAGGTGACAATGCAGCCATGGATACCAGCATTTGCATCTGAGCAGTTTGGACTAGCACATTGTTTAGTGAGTCTCTTTGGGTCCAGGAGCCTCTGCTTCCAAGCATAGTTTGATGACTTCACAGTTCCTTTATGGTTGAAGGGAACTTAAGACCTAGGAGGTCTCTCCATCTCTCCTTTTTCTGATTGTCATTGTGGCCATTTCCTTTCCAGTGCTTCCCATTTCTCTCTGGGATATGATAATTTTGCAGTGGAGATTAAATGCAGGGTTGTATGTAAGTCCTTAGCTCAGGTTAGCATCCACCATAAAAACTGTTCTTGGGAAACCCTTCTTGAAAACTTAAGGAAATGAGGGAAAAAAAAGGAAGGAAACTTTGTCTGTACATCAGTACAGACTGGTTTGTGAGTAAATTTTCTTCACATTTGGTTCCTTGCCTTCCCCTTCCTGTGGCACACACAGACATACTCTATGGCCTTTGCTAAATGAGCTGTCTGTATTCGATACAGCTTGCTGAATAGTTAGCTCCGTATCTGTTAAGTTGCTTTCAGGGCAAGGTGGGGGCAGCCTCTAATTTATTGTCCCTTCAATTAATGACACCTCTTATAAAGCATTTGTTCAATACTGTAGCGTAAATCTGCAGCCTTGGTTTTAAGAGCAGTCTTGTAATTGACCTGCTTTTTCTAGCTGAATTAACTAGGTAATTTTTTTTTAATGTAATAATATTGCCCTCTATTCTTATTTTCATGTACTCCCAGCTCTGTTGTTTGATCACAGAGGCTGAGGGAAGGCTTGAGAGGTCAAGGGTTCACACTGCCATGGAATTCTCGCCTTCAGGGCATTGTTCCAAGTGCAAAAGGTGAAGACTTTCAGAATAGCCTACAGTCTTAAGGACTGTACTTGAACAGGCCCTCAGGATGGTGCAAAGATACAATCCAAACCTTTCTGACATCGAGTTGCGATCTGGTCTAAGCACAGAAGAGCAAAGATAACTAAGTCTCTGTGAATAATAGGGATCGAACCCAGGAAGGTCCAAAATACACCCCAAAACTTGATTAAAACCAAACGAGGTTAGATGTTGATACCAAAAAAATGATACATTTTATTTAATAGTAAAAGAGGCAAAGAAAAAGAAAGAGGAAAGAAAAGAAGAAATTAAAAAAAAAGGGGGGGGGCAAGTCACAGAAGAGAGAGTGACAGAGACAGATTAAGTTGGAACCCCATGGATTTGCTTCCCTCCATCTGGTGTTCTTGGTGGTGCGGGTCCCCTGCTGAAAAGGAGAGTCCAGTGGATTAATGCACATTTGGGCAGGTGGGAACACCCAGGTGCCTGCCTCAAAGGGGGCAGGTTTGACACTGTCCCTTGCAAGGCTGTGGATCTGTTGCATCATTTTGCATCATCTGGTGCAGGATCTGAGGACTCCTTTGAGAGTGGCCTTTGATGGGCCATGACACCTCCTCTGCTGTCCCTCATGTGACTGTCCCTTGGATGTGCCTTTCCCGGGGTGAAGGGCCCCTGCGCCTCTGCACAGTGGGGAGGGCCATTGCTACTGACCTGAGGCTTTTTCACCACATCCCCAGATCCTCTCGTCCTCCCCCCTTTGATGTGTGGGTCTGTTGGAGCCTGGCAGCTGATAGCCCCGGGGCTGTGGATTCCACCCCGAAGATGCTGGGCTTAATCCTCCTGGGAATGTGTTCTCCTCTCCCAGCCCAGACCTGAGTCACTTCATCTTACCTCCATCAGTTTTCAGTCCAAGCCTCAGTCCCCAGATGAGTCCGGGGTGGGATGGTCTTCCATGCAGCTTTTGTTACACAGTTTCGCACTATGCAGTGACTGCTGAGAGGGAAGGTTTCATTTTGGCTTTATTGTTCTTGACTAGTGCTGTTTCTCACAAACAAATATCACTTTATACCTCAGGTAAGCTTCTCTAGAAAACTGGAGTGGACAGAATGGAGTGGACAGACTTTCCTTGAGTACAAAATGCTGCATGCTGAGTTGCTTTACACATCAAATGTATTTACTAACAACCACCTGATTTGCCTTTTTATTTTTTTTTTTTTTTTTTTGGTAGTTTGACTTTCCATTTGTAGACGTTTATCGGGTGAAGTGTTTCCAATTTACATCAAAGCTTTCAGAAGACAATGAAAGCAATGTAATGGACATAGGAAAGAAACGTTTTGGCCAGTTCTGCAGAGATCATCCAGCCTGTTGTTGTAATGTTGTTAATAGCACCTGGAATTGTGATGGAGAAACTCTGGATAGTTCAGCAATTGAAGTGAGGTAAACTTTCATTTTCCTGTCTATATAGCAGAACACATTAAGCCTTCTCGTTGAATTTAAAGATGCTTATAAAGACATCCCTAAAAGATGCCTGTGCAAACCAAATTTCAGTCTTCTGATAATAAACCTAAACATTTTTGTTACCATTTTGAATCCTTTCCAGAGAATACTATGTATGTTGTAAATGATCACTCTGAGTGAGATGGATGGAAGTCATACTTACTTCATAGGAACTGGTATTATGTGTTTAAAGTGCTGAAAGTGAAGATGGTTTTGGAAGGATTCTTTTTAAATGTATGGAATGCCTCATTACTCTGAGCAGTAGCTTTTCCTGTTTAGCTTAAGTAAGCATCTTTGTCTCACAGGAATAGAGTATGTCCCAAACTTTGTGGTTTTTTGCACACAGCACAGTCTTATCTCCAGTCTTCACATATGGAGAAATAATTTTGCAGTTGTGCAAATAAATTAGAAAAGAAGTTTGTGAAATTTGAAAGGTTGTGTTTTTTTGGGTTTCTCTTTTTTGTTTTTGTTTGTTTGTTTTTGTTGGGTTTGTTGTCGTTTTTGTTTGGATTAGTTGTGGTTCCTCGTTTTGTTTGCTGTTTTCATAGCAAAGGGAACCAAACCTATAATACTTACATACAAGTGTGTTGCATTAAAATATAATCACTTAGCAGTCTTAAAGGTGAGTTTTATAAATGCTGTATATTGTAAAAGATTGGCTCATCTAAGTGCCCATAGAACTTCTTGCATGGACAAGGGAAGTAAAAAAGGATAGATGAAAGCATCCAGCTCTCTGAGCAGGGGAGAATTGTATCTAAAATGAGGGCGTGGTTTCTGTAGTCAGGTGTAAGAAGCTTTGTCCAGCTTAATTAATTATGAAATTGATTTGAAATTAATGGATTATTAGAATTAAATATATGGTACCCATTTGTTTCTAACTAATTTTTCTATATTTTTCAGGGTTCACTGCCAGTTAATGAAACTGTTTGCAAGGGGAATTGAGGAAAACTGTAAAGATGAAGCTGCCCACAGCCAGAGTAGCATTGAACAATTACTATAGACATTGTTCCTCCAATGGGGAGAAGAAAAAAATAAAAGCTCAAGGAAATTGAGTAAATACACATTTTAGTCAAATTGACAAGTATTTTAAACTTCTAGATTTTTTTTTATGGCTTCACTGTAATTTTAGACATCTTACTGTATTGTGTCATTTTTTTAAAAAACCATTGTAATCATTGAAATATATCTTGGAGCAATGTAATCTGTTATATTAGAAAATATGGGATTGGCCTATATCTATGTATTCATGATAACTGATAAATTCTCTGTGCTTTTCTAGAGAGCTAATTTAGTAGTTGTGTTGCAATAATATCTAAATGTTATGAAGCATTGGACTTGCCACTGGCACCAAGATAAGACATTTTCAGTGTCTGAGCAGACATTTTCTGCTGGGAGTGTTATGTAGTTGCATGTGGCTTAAATGCTGGACAACGGTGTTGTCATTAGCTTTTTTTTTTTTTTTTTAATTAAAATCTTTCATTTTGTAATTCTGACAATACCTTGCAACTTATCAATGCAATTCAAACACACATTCCTGGCTTTAAGTAATAACAATAATAGTGTACAGATATTTGAAAAATAAAAGCACAACTATATACAGGACACACCTCATCCTATATATTCTGTCTTTGAAGGTTTCCTTGCATCATGCTTTTTGGGATTATGAAGGGATTTATGACTGTTTGGATGATACCAAATACCACACAGTGCAACTGAAAAGTCTTGCAAGCAAATTGCAGGAGTACTTGAATAATATCAGGAAGGCACAGGAAAGGAAAATATAAATAAGTTCTCAAAACACCAGCAAGTTTTAATTTTTAAAAATATCCGATATTAACGTTTTAAAAGCTTCCCTCTTCAGTACACAATTCTTTGGATATTCTACGCCATACATTAAAATGTCTTTGCAAAATAAGATATTGAAGTATTAAGTTGAGAAACATGATTTGATGATTGAAAATCCTTAAAATAATTTAACCAAATGTGAAACAAAATAATTTAGTTTGAAGCCAAGGAAAGAAACTGACCTCGGACAAATCATGAATTCACTGTGCTGATTTGTTTTTATAACAAAAAGCATTAGTCTGTCATATGGAGCTATGGAGTGATTATTTAAGTTGTATATAGTTCTGTGTATTGTGGCACATACATGTTTTGTGTCCAGGGTTGGGGCTAAATTTTGATCTTCTTGTACAGATTTATTCCTGTTTGAGGACAGAAGTTAGCCCCTGTTCTAGTCTATCTTTTAAGTGTTTAAGTTTAAAGTTCTCTTCAAAACTGACTTCAGCTGAGGTTTTTTTGCATCCAAACAGCTGCTGAGTCTGTATTTGTGTATATTTATTGGTACTTCTGTCATCCAGCTTGTGTTAGTTTCATGTCTCTCATAAGTGTGGTCAATGTAAGCCATGGTGATTGGTCATTTCATTACTGAAGCACTTGAATATTGTTATAAATGGCAGGTTATTTTTTTAATTGAAGTTATTTACATTCCAATTTTGTGTATTATCAAAATTGTGTTCTATATCTTTGCTACGAAGTATTATTCATATTGCTCTATATGCAAACAAAACAAAAAGCACTTGCAAATTATATTTGCCTCAAGTACAATCATACAAAGCTTAGGATCTTTATTTTGTTATATAGTATTTCAGGAAAATACTTGAATGCTTTTCCAAAACTACTGCTCTTTTCTTTCCTTATTAATGAAATGAGTTGAAATGTTGATTGATCCAGTGTTTTTCTGACACTTGTAATGCAGGTGTTACATATACTATATTTTTAAAGCCATGTTTAATAAGTGAAATAGTACTTTTGAACTAACATCCCATTGAAAATGAAATTATGCAGTTCTACAAATGTGAATATTTTTTGAAAGTGTAATTTGTTAAAAAATGCCTATGGTTGTGGTTAATCCATGAATATTGTGAGAGTACACAGACTTCCAAGTTACAGTAATTCTTGTGCAGGAGGTAATGGTGCACACTCAGCTTACCAACAGTGAGGGGGAGTTTGAGGCATTGCAGCTATCCAGAGCACATTCTCATCAATGACAACTGGAATAAATACTAACCAGCTCTTTCCATCAGTTTACTAGCAAGTCATGAGACTCCTACTTGAAAAATGTAGACTTAATCTCATAGTGAATGTGTATTGAAATGCTTCGAATATTTGAGTATCTGCAACGGAGTGCTTGGTGTTCCCAGAGAAAGCCACAGTGAAGGTCTCCTTTTTGAGAAAAAGCCACCAGAAAAGGACGAAAGATCATTGTATAGTATGGTAAAGAAGTGTGAAGTAAATAATAAAGGTATTGCAACATAATAAAATTTAAAGGTCTTAGGTAATTGAAAAGCTGCATAGTTGCATTTGAATAATTCTGTTGTAGCATATTAAACTAGCAAAGCACCATATGTGAGTTGTATGGCGTGTCCAGTTTATTTTTAAGAGAGCTGTGTAAGTAATGTCTGCTTATGTTTTAATTATAGGGACTTTTTTCTCCGAATGTAATCTTAGTACGGAAATTATGTGTAGGAAAACCAGCTTTGATTTTTTTTTTTTCCAAATCTTGCTGGCTTCAAGATTAGAAAATGTGTTCTATGATGCTAGGGCATCTTATTAAAAAATAAAACTGCATTGTACTGCATTACATTGGTTTTCTTCTTTTCACAACTTGATTTGAAAAAATCTCACTTTGACAGAAATCAGGCAGTAGTATGCTTAGTGTAACCAGTGTGAGCAGATCAAACCAAGTGAAGCAATTCATAACCTTCCAGTTGGGTTGATGACAGCTTTGTGGCAAGTGTAAGTGTGAACAAATACTGAGAGGGAAGGAAAGCAACTAGTGAAGCTGGACTTAGGCTAATACTAAGCAATTCTACAAGGGTAAACTAAATGTGAAACTTACTGTAATGCAGGTATTCACAGTTACTATCATGGAAGTGAAAAGAAACTGCTGTTCGAAGAAGCGTGAAATATGTATTATACTATAAATAGTATGTGGTAAATAAATGAGGGGTTTAGGATTTTGTTGCAATGATTGCTACAGATGAAGTACATACTCTAATAAGTAAAATGTTTGTTGTAGATAAACAATGGGCACAGAAGGAGAACATGTTTTCAACACTGTAGACACTTCTGCTTTTGGAATGTATTGTTTTTATTTGGCAAGGTTTGGTAGCTGGGGGGCTGCAAGGCTGACTTCTGGACGAAGGCAGCGGAGGATACCCCCATGTCAGTCATTTCCCTAGCCAGCTCTGAGATGAACCTGCCACTGGCCAAAGCTGAGCTCATGGGATGGCATTGCTGAGAACTTCTGTGATAAGTAAGAAAAGGTAAAAAGTGCTGCTTGACAGCTGTGAAAGGAGTGAGTGGAAAATAAACATCCTGCAGACACTTAAGGTCAGTGAAGAAGGGGAACGATGTGCTCCAGGCGCCAGCTGAGATTACCCTGCAGCCTGTGGAGCAGGTGGATGTGCCCCCAGTAAAGCTGCAACCCATGGAGAGCCCATGCTGAAGCAAGTTTCCTGGCAGGGTCTGCAGCCATGGAGAGGTGCGCATACATGAGCTGGTATTTTTGGCAGGAACTGTGGCCCATGGGTGGTGCTTTCCTCCTCAGGAAGCAGGAAGAAGTAAGAGAGATAAAGTCTTGAACTCACTAGAACCCCCACTTCTCCATCCCCCTGCACTCCTCAGGGCAGGGGGAATGAGGTAGAAGAGTCAGAAGTGAAGTTGAGCATAGGAATAAGGCAGAGAGGGAGGAGAGGAGGTGGTGCATTTAGGTTTGGGTTTATTTCTGTCTTACTCTGTTATTAATTGGCAATAAATTAATTTTCCCCAAGATGACTTTGTTTTGCCCCTGACTGTAGTTGCTGAGCGGCCTCTCTGTCCTTCGCTTGATCCCTGAGCTTTTCAACCATTTTTTACCCTGTGCTGAGGAGGATGGTCTAGAATCAGAAATTTCTCTGAACATGTGTCTTGCAATTCAAGTATTAGAATAATACTTAGAGCCATTTAGGTTGGAAAAGACCTTTAATATCATAAAGCCCAACCCTTACCATCACTGCCAAGTCCACCACTAAACCATGTCCCTAAGGGCCACATGTACACATCTTTTAAATACCTCCAGGGCTGGTGTCTCAGCCAGCTTTCCAGGGCAGATTGTTCCAATACTTGATTGATAATTCCTTCCATGAAAATTTTTTTCCTAATACTGAATCTAAACCTGCCCTGACACAGCTTCATAGGAACTTGATTGGAAGGGACTTTGAAGATCAGCTTGAGTCTAACACTCATTCTGGCCTCAACTTGAGGCCATTTCCTCTATTTCCTCTTGTTCTATTGTTTTTACAGAAAAAAAGGAGCCCCCCACCTGGCTACAAGCTCTTTTCAGGCAATTGTAGAGTGTAATAAGGCCTCCTCTGAGCCTCCTTCTCTGCAGAATAAACACCCCCAGCTCCCTCAGCAGCTCCTCACCAGACTTGTGCTCCGGAGCTATCTCCAGTTCTGTTGCCAGTCTCTGGACACAAGCCAGCACCTCTTCTAATGAGGGGCCCAGAACTGAACACAGAATTNACTTGATTGGAAGGGACTTTGAAGATCAGCTTGAGTCTAACACTCATTCTGGCCTCAACTTGAGGCCATTTCCTCTATTTCCTCTTGTTCTATTGTTTTTACAGAAAAAAAGGAGCCCCCCACCTGGCTACAAGCTCTTTTCAGGCAATTGTAGAGTGTAATAAGGCCTCCTCTGAGCCTCCTTCTCTGCAGAATAAACACCCCCAGCTCCCTCAGCAGCTCCTCACCAGACTTGTGCTCCGGAGCTATCTCCAGTTCTGTTGCCAGTCTCTGGACACAAGCCAGCACCTCTTCTAATGAGGGGCCCAGAACTGAACACAGAATTCATCTCCCTAGAACTCTTGCCTTAATCCCTATGAAATAAATGAGTAATAGGAATTCATCATTTTTATTCTCGTTAGTGACATGGTTCTTATTTGAACTTTTCAGCAGGAGAGTTAAGTAATTTAATAGATTGACTGGTGTTTAAGTTTCAGTAAGTGAGTTCTGTCCATAATGAAGCAACAGTCTTCCCAGATTTACCCACTTTCATGTCCATGATCTACATCTTGCAAAAGCTTATGCATGTTCTTAATTAATACATGACTAGAACCATTAATTAGAAGGGGGTGGGGCATTTATTCTTCAGTCATGCCTTTCAAATACTGTGCAANCAGCTGGTAGAGAGAAGAAAAGCTTCATCACTGTTGCAAAGACATACTTCTTTAAAAATGCTGTGTCACCCTCTGTATTTCCACTCACAAACTTTACCATAACTGCAGCATAGCTAGAAGAGCTGTTAA
>VZUA01104295.1:28896-40340 GCA_013401035.1 Horornis vulcanius
CATTCCTAGGGGCAATAATTAAATATTATTCTAGAGCTACCTAAACATGTATTGTATTCCTATAGCCAGGTTATTAGAGCTCTATAACTTCCCTGAAATTACATGTGAAATTTTCTATTTCAGGCATTTTGACAGCTGTAAATAGCATTTTGAATGAAATTTTTGGGAACTGGACAGATTATATCTATTACATGTGAAGAACACCAGCCATAAAGAAGTCTCATATAGACATCCCTGAACTGCTTTTAGAAGAGGGTAAAGCTGGTAGAGGCCTGGTAAGAAAAATCTTCATTTAAATATACACAATTTTATTGTTGGGAGGGAAGATTATTAAAGGAATAAGGAGGAGGAAGAAGGTGTAACTGCTAAAGTCAATCAGTTTGGTAGATCTTGAATGTTCATCTATTACACAGTTTTATACTAACTTCATAAGTTATGAAGGTCGCAGGAATGATGTGTAACACAATGTCCATGGTAATGTAACAAAGCCTCACAGTCAAGCTATCAGACATGTATGTGACACTCCTTCCCCGTAGGCCATGTTATGATTTTGAGTTAATTGTCAACAGTAAAGGAATACTAAGGATTTTTCTCACTTGTCAAGTTCTAGATGGTATTTATGAGAAGATGTAAAAAATAAGGGGATGATGAGGATATCATGACTAACTGAAAAATAAAACATACTTCCCATTCAAAATTCAGGTAGATTAGAAAAAACTGCATTTAGCTTAATAAATCTAGTTTTTAAAACCAAAACAAACTCCCTAAATGTCTACCACTATTTTTTTAGATGATGAATTTTTCATGAAATTTAATTCTTAAGGAAAGCTCAGATATGGGTAACATCTCTACTTGGCATGGCCTTAGGATGGACAGTCAACTTCAGTATTTCTGCAGATTATGAGGCAACATCCGAGTTTAGCAATATGCGAAGTTATTCACGGACAATCATAAACACAGCAGAACAGTTTTACATTTTAAATGTAAATTTTAAAAAATTGCAATTACTACTCTAAATGAAATTTGGTGTGAAAAAAATTTTAAAAGGAAAGAACATATTTTCAGGTCTGCACATATATAACAATTTTTGTGACAGTTTTTCATGTAAATACTTTTTGCGCTATCCTATAATTTAAACAGAAATTCGTAGCATGGCTTTCACAAATAATCTCTTTACCAGCAGATTATCCCTCATTTAACTGAACTTTTTATCCAAACATTATTTAATCAAAAATTCCTTTCCTACAGTATTAAAATAGCATGCCCACTGAAGTCAGTTTTTCATTCACTTTCTACTCATAGTGCATTCTGCTTTTGCCTCTCTAGGCATTTGGCTGTTCTGGAAACACAATTTGTAAGAAAAAAATAAACCCAGTAAGATAAATTTTGCATCCTCTTTTTAAGCCAGTGATTCTTTAAGTGAAGCAGATAGAGAGTCACATTATTTTGGATATTTTGCCAATGAAGAAAAATCAAAATAGGAAAATAAAGAAAGTAAAAGCTTTTATATGCTGCCTCTAACCTTTGGGAGCAAGTAAGAAGGAAACAATCCAAAACATTAGGGAAAACACAGCGTAATGGCAGAGAAAAGATATACATTGCCCGAGGAAATGCAGAAGGAATAAAACACTTTAACTAGAGCAGGGCAATCACTAGTGCAGGCTGGAATAAACAGAAGACTTCTCAAGTCTGGGAATGTGGGGAAACAGCAATGGAAGGTATGAAAGTAAGGAATAAGTTTAGGAAAAACTCTTGTGAATGAAAGTATATAAAGCATTTTGTGGCACTTATGCACATATTTTCCTGACAGAGAAATGCATATTATGAATGCTGCCAGATTATTGTAATTTACAGATCTCTTTAGAAGGCAACTGTCTTAAAAATTGGCAATGTATTCTCACTTAATTTGACTTGGTTAGTGTAGTGTCTCTGGTTAGAAAAAATATATGGCATCAGATGTTTTGATGCACTCTGTTTATAAAGATTGTACCTTCTTTTCCTCTGAAACCATGTGAATGTTTCACTAAAAGTCTCAGCTCGTTTTTGGTTGGTAGTCATCTTGAATCTCTCTTGCTCTGCATTTCTTACAGCTACATTCCCAGCGACTGCTCAGGCCCGTGTATGGGTTTCTGTGTCTTCTCTGCATCTTTTTCAATGGCATTTTACATCTTTTTTTCTCATACATGCCTATCCTCAAATATCCAACAAAACATGTGCCAACCACATGTGTCTTTGGTTTTGGGGGTGACATGCACCATGTTCGTGTGGAAACTGGTTCTTTTTTTCAGAAAGTTAAACTACTTCTTACAGTGATTTTGAAGAGCACTGCCTGTGACAATTAGCTGTAATATGTTTTATCTAACAGCAATTTTATGGATAACACACCACGTTAATAAATTGAACCCAGCATGGAAAACATACTAGCAATAGCACAGGTATACAGATCACAGCCTCCTCAGGAGTGTCACTGTATCATTTTTCATATGAGTACTTGCACTGAAATGCAATCAACAGTAGAAAAAGTTGGCAAACCTACAAAATGTAGAATAATAATTCAAAACTACAAATTAATAATTCTGTGCACACTAATGGTATTTCATTATCATCACATTTTTAAAATTATTTCCACTTACCTATAAGCTTTAAGGAAACTATTTATGCTTAGTGTGGTATTTCTTCAAATGTATACCTCTGAGGCAAAAATTTTTTATGGTGTGCTTCTTTTATAAGACAAATTATGTTTAAGAAACCTGAGAAAGTTCAGCATGTATTTTAAAATAGTGGGAGGATAAATACAGAAATGTAAACATCAAAAACTGGAATTTAAATACATCATGATCCAGAAAATAATATATTTCATAAATAGATAATTTTGATGTGATTTTTAAGCTGTATCATGTAGCCAGAGACATATACTTGTATTTAATTTGAGCTTCTCCAGGTCAACAGCAGTTTTCTGGACCACTTATTGTCCTTGTCAAAAATTTAAACAAAAATTTTAAAAAGGCTTTGTGCTTCAGAATGCACAGTATTGCAAGACTGTGAGAAATTAAATCAGTGACTTTATATTATATATACTATATACTACTTTCTGGTTCACTAATGGAGAAGTAACTTAGTGTGAGTACAGGTGTGGTATTTGGGAGCNAAAGATGATATTTTATTTATCCTTGCTCATTTTCTATTCTTAAAATAAATAAATTACCCTTCAGAAATAATTTTCATTATAAATTGATGTTGACAGCCATAACCCAAAGGAATTCCAAAGTTACTTGTATTTATTTCATTTTATTGCACTATGTTTTCTTTTCCGTATCTCACTGTAACATCCTTGCATAAAGGCCACAGGATGTCTAAACCAAGAGGGACATCTGCTAGAGGTTAGAAGTCTGGTTTAGACACTGTGTAGGACTTTTTAAGATGTCTTCATATGATCAAATATCTAAACTGAAAGCCAAATTTCAATCAACTTTCTTTTATTGGGTTTCTGGGTAAATATAAGGTCATTAATTGTTTGAATAAAGAAATTATTAGAAATGTGAATGTGATTTACCCCTAGATGGGAAACCACAGTTTCTTCTTACCATCCTTTTGGCAAATCACTTTGAGAAGATTGCTTTAGGTGTGTCTATAAAATGCAACATAAATGGAACATGCATGGACATTGGAAATAATCTGTCTAAAAATTGTGTATTAAATTGTTCAAACAGACCTTGGCACAAGCTCAAAGCATGCCAGTTTGCACTTTCCCAAACAATTCCTGTGCACAATTTAGTCATTAGTGTTAGTCATGAACCATTCCCAGTGGGCAAAACATGCATGTGACTATCATGTTTAGAAGAATAGAAGGATGAAGTATGGAACATTATGTGGCTACAACCTCCAGTGCCAGAGAACAGTCCCAGGCATGTTTAACCTGATATTTATATGTAGCCATTTCATGCTTTGGCTGAGGATAATTAACACTTCTGAAGAATAGTAAAGTTCTTTCTTTCAAGGAAGCAGTTTTTAAAGTTCTGAGCGCAAGAAGTTTTTTAACATACATTATATAGGTAAGCATATCTCTGTCTTAAATCTTCTTTTTCTTGCAAGATCATTAAAAATTGAATGGCAAGGCATGTTATGATATTCTCAATTTTAATGCATGCAAGTATGACTTTCAGCTGAATACAACAGCCCTTAAGGCCAATTTTTAACCTCTGTCTTTTGCCAGAAGATGAATGTCCACATTTATTTGCTGGCCTGTGAAGTTCTCTATTGATTTAGCTTTACTTCTTAAAAAGTGGAGAAAGAAAAAAAAACCCTGAATGTTTTTATATTTCTGTCTTAATTTTTTCCGTAGTGGGCCTCAATGACACTAACTCTTTTAGGAAATTCAGCAGTATCTCTTATGTGGCTAACATGACAGTAAGTTTTTCTCCCAGTGCGTAGACAAACCATGNGCAGGTAACAGGAATGATACCTGCTTCCTTTCTGAAGTTCAGCAATGGTGAGATAAGAGCCTAAAGAACATTGTTGGCCGGATTTCAGATTACCCTTAATGGCAGTGTGTAATTGGTCATTTATCATCCCTAAAAAATCAGCTGTTATTAGGTCTGTTTTTATAGTCCTGATGTAGTAATTCCAGGACAGTCTCTTTGTCCAGCAGTCAATCACTGGTCTTTTTTCAATTATATAATATGTCTTCTTATTATGTATGTTTTATAGTCTAAATTACATGTTTTAATTATCTTTATTTTAACTTTATTCAGAATCCCTAGTGCTTTGCATAATCAAGAGCTTTCTTTGACATTCAAATGAAAGTACCAGAGTGTTGTTTTCTGTCATTTTTTCTCCATAGAAACATTTACACATTTTAATAAATATGACTTAGAATTTGTATTGTGTACAAACAATTCTTAACATGGTAGAGATAATACAAGTTTGTCACTTAAAATGAAAAAGTACCATTTAATTTCATACTAAATTCAATTAAGCTAAATAATTGGAAGAAGGAAAAAATATTGCCTCCATCTGGTCTACTAGGAAAAAAAAATAAAAATCAGTGGTCTCCATGAAGTTGTAAACTTAAAGGAAGTAACCACACAAATATTTGACTCAGTCTGCAGGCTTCCTTGGCTTTTTATTTAACCTGTACCACTGAAAGTTTCATATTTAGGTTGCTTACTTTCCACAGTGAATATTCCCCAGTCAATTAGTTACATGGTGCTATAATTTGTTCCTGTGAACTAAAGGCAATGCAAAGAATATAACTTTGTATCACTTAGCATACACCTAATCATTGTGTGGTACAGCCTTAACACCAGATTCTAAATAATTTGAGTACTTAAATTTAGGATGATAGCTAATGATTGTGTTACTATATTCAGATAACAAGCTCCCACTTTTTCCAGGAAAGTGCTTTTCAATTATTGAGATAGTATATCAAATATACAGTCATAATTTTAAAAATTTATTTTATTGACATGTCCTAATTATTTTAAATATTTACCTAAAAATAAATATACATACCTGTAAATTACTAAGAGGTAAGCAGAATGCAGTGTTTGTTCCTCACATAACAATTTAAAATGACAGGTACCTGAATGTAATACTTGCCCTTAAAGAGACAAAAATGGTAAAAACCAATGCATTTTTTGTTCATTCTACAGAAAAAAAAAATCAAATTACAACAATCATATCTCAGAAAACATTGGTGCCAGGTGTATTTTTACTCTAGTATTATATGCTGTCCATAATTTATGAGGTTGAATAACAACATGTCGCAGTCAGGGAAGTTAACATCAGAGTGAAGAGGGTAAAGAGGTCCCTTCTCTACTTTCAGCACTGTACTCACAAATACTATCTTTGCATTTAGAAAGCTTATCTCAGTACACAGCAGCAGCAGTTGTAAACAGCAGCAAGAGACATACCTACAGCTTTCAGTATGTTTTGTGAAAATTGCTTGAGTACTCTCTACATTAAGATCTTTAATTCCTTCCATTTGAATTAAGATTTACTTTGAAGAACAAGAAACTAGTCTGAGAATAACAGACTGTATAAATAGCTTCAATTTATGGGAACTCAGTTGTTTGTTTTGGGCAAAAGATGCATTCGCCCTTGACATCAAAGGGGGCAGGATTAGGTTCTAAAGCTTTATCCTGAAACTTGCAGTTCATTTTCTAGACCACATAGGTGGGGATTTGTCAGGAGAGTTCAGAGCTCTGCCCTTCTCCACACTGCAGCCAGCTTTGTTCATGCAGTGTATGCTCTTTAGTGTGCTACAGTCATGGTTACATGGCTGCATAGCTCCTCCCATACAGATTAGGGCTATCTCCACCCCATGACTAAGGCCTGGAACAGAAATTGTCAGTAAGTAGTACTGATACTACTTACTACTGCAGTAGTTATCAGGTAATCCAAAATACTTGATCTGTCACTTTTCTGGTCATTTCAGGCATAATGACGTGAACCCTGTGCATACTAAAGTGTTTTTAGGAATATAGTGAGCCTCCATTCTGAAATAGATTGCTGTGAGTGAGCTTTTGAAGCAGGAAGCAAGGAAGCACTTGTCTGAATGCAGGCAAAGAATTCGATCTTTCATTTTAAAAATTGGAATAAAAATATTTAATTTTCCTTAAGAAAAATAAAATCCTGATTTGCCCATGTGTGTTACACACCACCTTCTGAAAGAACTAATGGCTTAAATTAGTTGATCTCTTGTGTAGGTAATACAGCATAGTACTCAAGTATAACAGCCATTTCTTACAAGTTGTTTTAGTTGAATGTTATTTTAAAAGCATTAAATGGTCTAGTGATATTCTCACTGCAACCATAATCAAATAGGTGTTGTGCCTGACCTTGGTGTTTGTAAAACATATTCGGCATTTGAAAATTAAAATTTCAATGTTCTGTACTTTATTTACATATTAATCCACCAAATAAGAAAAAATAATTAAATAGATTACTAAAGTCACAGAAAGACTCCATCAACATAAATTGGTAACAATCTCCTAGAAGTAGATTGAAATAGTATTCCTGAGCTTTGTAATTTTAGAAGTACATATTCCTGAGAATTCATTGATGTATAAGTACATACATATGTGGTACATGAACTCCAGATAGGTAGTTCATTAAATTATATTTTATTTCCAAGAGAAGATAAATAGTTTTCCCCTTGAGTTACAGAGTTGCAATGTATTAAGTGCAAAGACTTAAGGACACTTCATTTGCAACACCAATTATTTCCCTTTATTTCAAATGGGTAACTTGAAGTTATAAATGCAAAAACGATTATAGGATTGGGACCTTTTATATTAACTTGGAACAAAGGTCTGTAATACATTTTTTCAGAACCCAGTTTACTCTATTAATATGTGCCATTAGATAATAGTATTTCCACTACTGAATTACCGTATTTTCCAGTGCTGTCTTCATTCTGTACTTTTAAACAAAACCACCTACACTTATAAACCAAACTTTGATTCATCCAAAATTACGAATTCTGTAGTAGTTTAAGCTTGAGAGAGGCATTTGAAATCCGTGTGTTAAATACAGAGCACTTCAAAAAATCCTAAGCAGTGGAGATATTCAGGTGCACCGGTGTAAGATTTTATCCCTTTGTGCAAACAACATTCATCCAGCGCTGAAAAGGTGTGTTTGTATGGCACAGGGTATTTACAGCTGTGTCCAGCTGATTTCTGAAGTCGGCAGACCAGCAGTGCTTCCTCTAGAAATGAAAGGATTTTTGTCCAAGTACTGAGCAGCAAAACGACATTAAGTGAGTACTAAAAGACACAGGTAATTCATGGGATATAAATGCTTCTTCGTTATTATCCTGTGCCGTGATTATTTCGTTTTACATGTACAGAGGAACATCAGAAAGTCTTTCAGATTAGGACATGCTCTTTCTCCAAACACTCCTTCACAACACACAATTAAAATATTTCTAGTAAATCTGATGGCGGTGGAGCCTCAGCCTCCAGCGAAGGACATTTCACCTGAACATAAGTATTTTCCCCAGTGCTCGTCCAGAAAGCCCATTTTTAAAGCCATTCCCGGTTCCGTATGTCCATCTGGAAATCCCTCGCCTCGGCAATGCTTTGAGTAGAGGGTGTTTCGGTTCCTGCGGCGCGGCCTCTCACATCCACAGAGAAAGGGCATGGGCGGCGACAGTAACTCCAGCGAGTGTCCCACCCGGAGGGGCTACCGCCTTTGACGGTTCAGTTTAAGGCCCCTTTCCAGGTCTGCCTTCTGTGGGGTAGCATTTTGCAGTCCTCTTCCTCGTCCTCCCCACCATGCTTAGGCAGGACAAAAAATAAACACCAAAACGTGTATTCTTTTTCCAACGGTCCCTTCTTCCCATATCCTCAGAGCAGGCTTAAGTGTAAACTCCGGTCTCGTTCCGCGCACCAATAGGCAGGGAGGAGGGAGAAAACAACAACAACGAAAAAAAACCCACCAAAAAAAAAAAAAAAAAAAAAAAGGGGAAAAAAAAAAAAAGAGTCGTGCAGCAGCCGGAGGGGTGTGGAAGGGAGAGGAGCTACGCAGGGGAGGCTCTGCCGGGAGAGGCGAAGCAAGGGAGCTCCGCCAGCTGCAGCGGCGGAAGCAGCGCTGGTGGAGCGAGGGAGCGATCGGGCGAGGAGGAGGCAGCGGAGGGAAGGGGGAGGTTGCTGGTGTTTGGCGCCGGTGGAGGGAGTCATTCCTGCCGCTGCACTTCCGGTCGGCATTTTGTTCTGAGAGGGAGCGAGAGAGACACACACAGGATCCTTCCCCCTCCTCCTCCTCGCCCTTCTCTCCCCCTGCCCCCCCGCTCGGTACCGACTCACCGTGCCCAGGCCGCCCCTCCCCGCCCTCCTGCGCTCGCACTCTCGGAGGGAGCGGCGGCGGCGGCGGCCCCTTGGCAGCGCTGCCCCTCGGCCACCCTCCGCTCCCTCCAGCTCGGAGCGCGGCTCGGAACCGGTTCGGCGCGGCGCGGCCCGGCCCGTGTTGATGTTGTGAAGCAGGCTCGGGGGGAAGGGATTTGCCTCGGCCGCACACCCCCCGGCTCTACATGTTCGCTGCACTGAGGAGGAGACGGAAGAGGAGCCAGCCCCCCTCCCGGCCCGGATTATTGTTGTTATATTATCTCCCCTCCTCCTCCTGCTCCGCGGCGGCGGCGGCGGCCCAGCGGCGGCGGCGGCTCCTCTGAGGAGGGAGGGGGGCGGATTTCTTTCCCCCTCTCTCGGATTCTCGTTGGATTCAGACTCCGATTTGCTCAGGTAATCCCCCCTCCTTGTCTCCCCTTCCCCTCCCTGCCCTCTCCAGCAGCGGGCCGGGCCTCTGAGCCCAGCGGCCCAGCACTGCCGGGAGCAGAGGGGATTAGCTGTTATCCGGGGTAGAGGGGAGTAAGTGGCAACCGGAGGTATTTATTTCGCAGCCCCTCTTCCTGCTCCGTTGGGTCTGGCGGAGGAGGTTGGTTCGTGCCGGGCTGCCGGGAGGCCCAGGCCCGGCGGAGGGCGCAGGCCCGCCGGCCAGCGCCTTTACTCCAGCTCGGGGATTAGAAAGGCGAAGCGGCTGCTCAGTGACAGGCCTCAACCCGAAAAGAGCAGGAGGAGGAGGAGGAGGAGGAGGAAACAATACAATTAGTCGTAAATGTGCACTGATCCTTTGCCATATTTACAACTTCACCTAGGGTAAGGAAGGAGGGTCCCAGCGCAGACAGCCCTCTGAACTGGGCCAGGAGTAAGTGGAGGCATAGGGGAGGAGAGACAATGTAAATACTAACGAACAAAAATGCCACTTCCCTTTGCTATTACTTTATTCTTCTAACCAAGTGTGTTCTGAACATTCAAAAGTTTAAATGTGTTTGGTTTTATAATCTGCAGACGTTTTTATTTCTAAATAACATTATTGATTAATATGTTAATGACTTAGTATATTTATAACATAAAATAGTTCTTGAAGGATGATTGACACAACATGGACACCTGCAGACCTAGGAAATACAGATAGGCAAGCATATTGTATCAGGTACTCCACAAAATTTTGGTGTCTGTGTATTGCATACGTTACAGGCATATATGTTAAAAGAAGAAATACCATTTTCTGCTTCTAGCAAACAGAAAACAGGCAAGGGATCGTGTGTGAAGTGCTGTTTTTATGACATTTAATGAACCAAGGTGAAGATGAGATTTTAGCCAAAGTACTTGAGAATCAAATGTGAATTTATTTACGTGAAATGTGAGGAATGCTTAAAAAGTGTTATCTTTTCTTGTCAGGCTGTATCACTTTGAGATCCCGAGGTTGGTATTGGCTGTTTGTGTCCATGATGTTTGAATATGTAATTAGGTGTCATTTTTACAGGTGAAATGTGTTTTGAAAATGACTGTTTATTAGTCTCAGGTCTTTATGAATAAATGGTAGCTGATTTACAGTAAAGTAAATCTTGTACTTATAAGTGATAGAGTTGTAAGTGTTGCTAAAATCTCAGGCACATTTAAACAAACACCCTGTGAACTAATAAAAATACTTCTACAGAAATTACGTAGTTATAGGAAATTTTGAGGCACAAAGTTTTGATCCTTGTAGAAAGGAATTTTGTTAGTAGCCAAAGATTATTGATATTACATAATTTGTTAAATTTTTAGCAGGTTTTTTAGTTGTTCAGGTAGATTTGTTCTTCTAATACATGGCCACTGTATCTAATAGAGTAACTTTCTGGCGCATCATTTTCAGAGTCTTGTAAATAAAACTGCTATCCTGCCTTCCGCGTGCCCTGATACATGTTTAAAAGGGTGAAGTTAATATAGCTGTCACGTAGAAGGCATGTTTTTAATGCTGTAAATCCGTGTAGTAGTCAGTAGCGTGTCCGTGATTTGTATTGGTCAGGGAGCAGTTTGAATTTTAAAAAGCCAGAAGATCCTGCTGAGCCCCAATCCCGGCCTCCCTTCCTCCCACTAATCTCCCATTCCTGTCTTTGTGCTGCCTGGTCCTGTTAGACACTGTTTGCAACAGGGCCTCAGGCCTACGTGCGTGGAGAGGAACCATTTACAGTTCAAAAAAGCAGCTTTTTATTTTTAAACTTTGTGAAATGCAGAGGGAGCCACTAGTCGTCTCTAACTGTCCCCACCTCGGTGTGTAACAGCGGGATTGCTGTTTGCTTTTGCCCCGTAGCGTGCATGGAGACCGAGTGCTTTTCTGCTTCACAGGAAAGAAAGGACTGTGCAGAAGTAGTTGTAGTTCTTGGGTAGTTTTCATCATCAGGAAGCGACATTACAGCCCTAGCGTTTCTTTCGTCTCTGTTTCAGGCAGCTGCCGTTCTAAGAAGAATGTGTTTGTTAAGCTAACAGTAGTGAACTTTTCTGACTGATTTTTCATTTAAGAAGATTTGCTTTAAATATTCTAGATATGAACAGGAAATGAGCTACTGTAGTTACACAGTTCCTGTCAAGTTTATCTTCCCAGGGTTGTGTGGTTGTGTTTAC
>VZUA01104298.1:13753-26058 GCA_013401035.1 Horornis vulcanius
AGCCAGGGATTTCCAGTGTCTCTCAGGTGTGAGGAAATGAGTACTGGAGTCCTGGCCTCTCTTCTCACCTGCCAAGTACACATGAAATAAAAGATGATTTCACAGAGCAGAGGCAAAAGGGAAGAAGTTTAATCAAGTCTGGTGGTGCATTCACACTGGCATGCATCTTTTTAGTAGAACTGGAGTGGGAAATTTGAGGCTGCAGGCGAAGTGAGACATGATTAGATACAGCTCATTGATGAGGCAACTGACAGTCAGTGAAAGTAGTACCACACAATGCTAAGTTTTAGGACAGCTGTAGGTGAAACGTGACATGGTACTGGTAGATCTGGCTTCCCAAATGTCTCTGCTGATCTTTTATAGGTAATCAAATCAAAAGCCTCCCTATTTTATAATTTTTGTCCTCTTTCATCTTTTGTGCTACGAATGGCAGTCCCATGTATTATTCTCAGTGAAAAATTCAGACTTTAGGGATTGTGCTTCCATTTAAATGCTGAGGTTTAGTGTGGTCAGGGGACCAGATGAAAAGGCAAGGGGAGTTGGTAATTTATCTCTTGTACTTTATCCATAACTTTAGCCAGGAATTAATTTTAATTTGTTTTGTTCTCAGGGAAAAGTATGAGTCTGAGTATTGCCATAATATGTGGCATTTTATAAATTGTCAAACTATTGTTTCTAAAAGTATTTTGATAACACTCAGTTCCCTTGGGTTCACAGTTACAGATACCTTCTTGCTATGGTGATTGTCTGGTACAAATACCAAATGTTGCTATTGAAAGAAAAACAGCTGTAGTTAAATTTAGGTAAAAATGAAGGAAATAAAATATTTCCAAAACAAAGATGATAAACTGAGAATACTTCACTTTCCAGCTGATGCTGAAACTAGAGCTTAAATTAACAACAGTGAAATTGCTAAAATGTATTTGACCACATTCTTCAAAATGAAATTAAGAAATTTCCTTGTTATGTGAAAATTAGTTAAAACTACTGTTTTACTTAATATGAATGCAGTTTGGGTTGGTGCTCTATTTTTAAATGATCAGGAACCCAATCCTGAGAGTCACTTTTCCAATATGAACCTCCAGGCTGTTTTAGTGGAGTGTTTTAAGAATTGTGTAGGGTGTCCTCAGGAAGGCAGGGACTATTTTGCCTCTCTTTTAATCAACATCATTCCTTCACTTTCCCACATTGACCTCTCTGGAGCAAAAGGCTGCTTATCTACTCAAATGGAATGGGAACTTCTCCTCTTTTGGAAAAGCACGGGGAGAAGATTTTCATTTGAATCTGAGTAGGAAATGAATCCAGCCTGCCAGAGCTGGAAACCAAATGTATTAACTCTTTACAGACTTTTCTGCCAGAGTGCTTTATGCCAAAACTCTGTATGGAATGTTTTCAAGTGAAATCAGTTGGATAAATGTCAGGAGAAGGCAAATCAGACAGCTGGCTTCAGCAGTACTTGTGCTACCCACAGCCTTGACTCTGTCCAACAATCCCAGATGGATTCCCCAGCATCCCAGCTCAGGGGTGATAACTCTCCTGGATACTTTAGTTCCTACTCTCTCTCACCATCTTATCCCTCTATTTTCAAGCTGCTCTTGTCTGTGATTGAGTTTTTCCACACAATGTTCAGGATGCAGCTGCCCACAGCTTCTCCCAGCCTTTCTGGGGACCTCATCCCCTGCAGAGCCATGCCCAGTGAAAAAGAGGAAAATGCAGGAAAGGGTCTTCCAGGTGAGAAGTACAAGATGTGGGTGGAAACCAGTTGCCCAGTTGAGATTTGGGAATAGTGTTGTTACAGTAATTGTGAAGTTTTTTTCAGGCTTCATGGCTGAAGATTGCAACAAACTGGTTGCAGCTGAAGCTGGAGCCCTGTTCAGCCACCTGAGTTGATGGCAGGCATCCAACCTGACTAATTTTAGCCAGGATGCTCTTCGGTTTCCTGCACATTTCACACTTAAATGAGTCAAAGTGAAAGTAGGTGCGAATGTTACGATCGAGGTCCCAACTTGAACTTAGAGCTCTTTGGACGCTGACATGTGCATGGTATGGCCAGATGAAAGCAGCGAGATGTACCATTGCAGTGCCCTCAGCTGGACACTGGAGAGTGTTTCATGTACTGCACAATGACAGAGTTCACTGCAACATGATGGTTAAGTTTATTTCATTGTGTCTTCTTGTATCTTTCCTTTTGTTCCCCATATGACTGTACTTCAGCATACTCCCAGCAGGAAAGTCAGGTTTGCCTTGGTAAAAGTCATGTAAAAACCTGCACTGTGGTTTACCTACTGTTTATAATCACATTTTCCTCGAAGATTCCTCTAGGAAGGCTTTTATATTCACCACAGTTGTGTTCCTTATATTTACCTTCCATGCTAATAGCAGACAGACACAGTTATACCTACATATTATTGCAATTGTTGATGGTGCCCTATTTGGTTCATGCCATTTCTTTCTGTGTAGTAATAATTTCCTGAATCTGCCCATTTTTGTTTTTTGCTAAGTTAAAAAGAAGACACATTAACATGCTTTCAAAGAGATATAGGGAGAGGGAAACCACTACATCCCCGTGCATGAATTAAAAAAAATGCTAATAGGCCCATAAATGAAAATCAAGAGTTGTTTTTCTTTCAAACAGTTGCATCTCTGTCAATGCAAGATTTATTGGTTTCCAGTCCTCCCAAGGCTTAGGAACATGATTAATTGGACTCACTGAATTCAAAAGCAGAGTTTCTTCCACACAGCAGAGCAGGGGTACAGGAGCCAGCTAAGTTTCAGCAGGTCTGTGAGCCTCGCTTGTGCTTTGGCTACATGGGAGCACAGTGACCGCCAGCAGTGAGTCTGTTCAGAAATACTGGCTCTGTTAGATGTGACACAGGGCCTTCAAAGAGCCAATTTACATCTGATTTGCCTGCTTGAAGTCAACCAGATGATGGAGATGTGTTCTGCAAAATATGATGGATAAAATGGCAGAGGATTTAGGCTTGTACACACAGCCTTACCTTGTGCTTAGTTTGTCCGTGGTGCGGGTGGAGACTGCCTTAGGCCAGCACTAACTGCAAGGTGGTGGACCAGGTAAGGCAACGTTGAATCTGTGTTTCTCTAAATTCCATGCATGAATGTGGTTTTGGATCCTCTCCAGAACTCTGGGGCTCTTCTCGCTTACAGGGACACATTTGCTCAGTTAAGAGCAGTGAGGAGGTGGAAGTGTCTCAGGCATGTTGCTGCTTCCTGCTGATCTCCCAGACTTACTTAGGCAAGTTGCTAAAGAGGACAAAAGGTGGCTATTGGCAAAGCACTATAAGTAAAAACTCTGGGGGTAAGATAATAAAGCAATATGTAAAATTGCAGCAAAATTCTACTTTTTGCCTTCCTTCAAAATGTAGATGAGTGCCATGAGGTGTAATCCAATATTAAAGTAAGAGTTAAAAATACTTTTAGCTTAATGCATTTCCCTTAATCTCTTGTCCATGTTACTTTTATACTGTTACTACTCTCCTCTGCTTTTCTATTAAATAGAAGTACAAAATGCTGTTCAAATTATAAAGCAAACAAAAGGAAATAAATATATACTTATTTCTAGATTTTTTTATTTGACGTCATTTTACATACTGTGTAATAATAGCATATTTGAAAGTTGAAGATGTGATTATTTTTTAAAAAATAAAGCTGATTGTATCTTTTAAGGACTGTTCATATTAAATACTCTGGTTCTTTTTTTAGTGAGAAGCCTTGTCAAACAAAATTGTGTTCAGATTTCTGGTGCTTGAGGGCAAAATAACTTTCATAGCATTGGGGGAGGCATGCTGTTGCAGCTCCACAGCAAGAATGCTCATGCTGCCTGGCAGCACAGGAATACAGCAGCAAGCTTGAGAAGACATGTATGAAAGCAGATAGATAGGAATTTGTTCTCGTTGCCATGGTGTTGGACACTGTTTACTTCACCTATCAGCTGGGTCTGGTTCTTCCCCTGTTGTCTGGAAACCTGCAGACCTGACAGGTTCAGCTTCAGAGAGGCAGTCAGCTCCCAGTAGCATATGGACGAGAAATGTATGGAATTTTTTCTTTTCTTTGAAATAAGGTTTCTGGCATTTGTGGCTGAGGAGGAAAGCTCCAGATGGTAAAGTGTGCATTTTCTGTTCAGTGGTGTTTCAGGTAGTGTAAACCCCTCCTAAGCACAAGTGGCCCTGGGTTAGCAGCAGGAGGCCCACAGAGATGGGTGCCGTTGCTTCTGTCCCCAGGGCCTGGGACTGACGGGCGAGATCGGGGGTGGTCCTGACGTCTCATTTAGCTGGTGGCCTCTTTGCTCCAGTCCCACTTCACCTGCTAAACTGCAGGACTGGTCTCAAATAGAGGTGCTTAGCTGTTCTGAAATTTGTGGCAGCTTAATGTTTATCACAAATGAGGAACCAGATGAGCGCTGCACATCAGTTTCCCTCATAGTATGTGCCAAGCTGTAAATAAAATGCCAGGTTCTGCTTATAAAAGCAGTCTGTCAGATATTCCCTTCCCTTCCCTTGATACCCTTAAACTAGGTAAAACAAAACCAGGCCAGACATGCCATATCCATTTTAGCTTTTCAACTACTAATGTCATGGTGCTATCTTCAGTGACTTTGGTTTTATCATGGTGCTATAACTGCCAGTGAACTGCTGTACTTAAAAGGTTGTTGGCATATCCTTTGTAATTTTGAAAATAAAATATCCTTGTCTCCCTCTGGCTGAGTGGTTAAATCACACTACAGTGGCCCTACTTGATAATTTTCTCATGAAAAGACTCAAATCCTAGGGTTAATTAAAGCATGGAATAATTATCTAGGGAGGCATATGTAAATGCTAACAGGATTCCTACCACATATCTACAGAGGCAAACATCACCATGTATAGTTTATGCTAAGTTGAAAAAAGGAAATCCTTAGATCTCTTACAAGGCAGAATTTTTACATTTTGTGACAGATATAGGCAAAAAAAAAAAAACCCTCAAACTTTACAAAATCCCACAAAATTTGATGATCACAGTATGTAAATACATCCCTAATAATAATAAGGATTAAATGTTCTGGGAGACTATATAAAGCTTTGTATTTGCAGGAATCTTAATACCACTTCCTATCAGAGGAACCTGGATCTAGAACCAGAAAGCAGGGAAGACTGCTATGTCTGACTGAAGCTGCTAAGGAAACTTTAGCAAAGTTATCTACTGATAACATAATCTGGCCAGTACTGCAGGGCAGAACATTATGGAGAACTGCATGACTCATAATGATAGGTGATCAGAAATATTGCTCAGCTCCTTGTCCAAAAGCCCTGGTTCTGAGAACATCCACTGTCACTCACCATCCACCCCTGGCACAAGCACTGACTCAGAGGGAAGGGTGGCATTTCCTGACTTCCACCCACCTCCTTGGCTGGCCTCCATTTTGCCCACAAGGTTTGTTTTTTCTGTGCTGGGTTCACCTTCTTCAGTTTGTGCTGGTTAGGTGAGGTAAGGGCAAATACATGGATGAAGTGACCTAGAGCTTCAGGCAGAAGCCCTCATTGCTATTCTCTCAGCAGCTATAACCACCCTGGCATAAGGGGATTCTGCAAAAGGTCCCTACAGCCCATGGATGACCTGGATTTTAGCTTGCACGCCTGTCATTTATTTTGTTCATTTTAAAAGAGGTGAGGGTTTGTCTACTTAGAAGCGGAACCTTAGGAGATGTACTGATACCATCTGCTTTAAGCATGCAACTTGGATGCATTTCAGATGACAGTGTTAGGAGCAGCAATTCCCAGTAACTTCATCGTAGAGAGGCAGGTGTCTCTACATGGGCAATTCAGGTCATTCATGTTAGCTGCTTAAAATAGAATATATGCAAATTCAGACTGTCTGCTGCCTTCACCTCGTCCATTGCTTATGTCTGTTTATGTCTTAAAGGTGATTTATCATGGAACTGCTGAAAGTGACATTTCACCTTTTAAAATTGTCTGCCCAGTGTGAAAAAAAGGGCATCTCTGTTGGGCCATGACTGCATGCCAATGACAGCATGTGTGCCTCCAGCACACACTTCACACCTGAGCTGCTTGAGGGTGGGTCTGAGGTGCTGATGGGTGGGCAGTCATGGGGGACAGAAGAGCAGGAGGTTTGGACAGGACCAGCTGCAGCCCCATTGCTTTTGGCTGAGTGGCCAGAGGCCAGTGGCTGGGCTGATTTAGCCCTGATGGTTTTTGAGGCAGTTGGAGCTATTGCCTTTGCAGAAATATGTTAAAATTGAAATGAAGAAATGTGTTTCATCTAAAACCATCCCTGCAGGAGTGTAGAAGCGACCATGGTGGTAGGGAACCAAATTGCCTGTTTATTTGTGGATGTTTTTTTAAATGTATCCTTTTGAGAACCATTAGAAATAGGCTGTTTTATCAAACTGCTCCCTGGCCCCTTCTGTTTGCATGTTTGCTCTGTTACTTTGGAAGTGCTCAAGCTGTCACTCTGCTGTAGACTTGTAGTCCAGTCTTCAAACATTTGTTCCCCCAGTGTTACAGTCCTGCATCCCTGGCCTTGCATTCAGTGCCATAGTAACTGTTCTCTGGAGGGGCAGCAGGACAAGACAAGGAACCTTGAATGTCAAGCACCTAAAAGAGAGAGAAAAAATGCAAAGCCTGACTTGACAAAGTCTTGACATGGAAGGCAAATATTTGACAATGTTTTGTGGTAGCCGGTGAGTTCTCCCCAGGAAGGAGAAATACAGAAATAATTCAAAATAGTGAGCAAACATTCCGAGTGACCCACCAGCAGTTAACAAGGGGATTGCACAGACCAGTCCTGTATTGGAAAGAATGTGCTGCTTGTAGCAGCATGGGGAACACAGGTCAAACCCTCCAATTCCTAGGCAGTTCACAGGCACTCCTGGGGAAGAGATAGGAACGTTGAAAAATAGGCTGGAAATTGTGTATATCCTCCTTGCTTGCTTGCTTCCTCTCTTTTTCTCTTCCCCATGCCCATATATCTGGATTTTCTCAGTTGTTCAGCAGGCCTGTAGGAGCCAGCTGAGAGGCTGTCAGGATTCTTGCAGGCATCTGTGGAGTGCAGGCAGGGTTGCTGCACTTGCTCTCTTGCCAAGGTAGAGTTCCTCGTTTGGCTTGGTGTGGCAGCATACCTGGATGACACACCTGTCTTCCCAGCCACCCCAGGAGTCCATCACTGGTAGGCAAAAAGGCTCAGCCCAGGCTTCAAAGAGCTTTTGTTCATTCTGACATATTTTGCTTAAAGTGCTTTATTTTGCATTCAGAGTTTAATCGCAACTAGAGGCAGACACTGTGTGAGAAATCCCACTCATCAAATAATTGAAATAATTTTTTGGGACACTCTGGGTTCTTGCACCATAGGGCTTGAGTGTTTGTTTGGCTGCCAGTAGCATGCACTGCCAGTTACCAGATAGTTGGATCTTCAGGGAGGAGGGAATAGGGAGGGGGAAGGAGGAGCTGTAAAGACTTTAGTTGTTTAGTTGTCACAACCTCTTTTCAGCTATCACGAGATAAGGGTGCAGTTTCGTAACACAAACTCTGTCTGCCTTCAGTGCATGGCCTCTCCCATGCCAGCCCACGGCTGCTCTCTCCTGTCTCTTCTCTCTGCCTTCCAGCAGTGCTGGAACTGGAACAAAATAGCTGCAGTGTTGTGAAGCGGCTCAGCCACAGAGAGGATTCTGCGTTGTATTTCCACCGCTGTGGCCTGAGGCATTTTAATTTGAGAAGGGCATCCGGGTCAGCTTGAGCCCAGATGGGCTTGTTACCACTGGTGCAGCCACAGCCATGCCCTCTGGCTGGCCCTGCCCTCCCGTGCAGGAGCTTGCATGGGGCTTGGAGGCTCTGCAAAGCCATGCTGGATCCATGTTGTTGGGGCTTGCAGAACCCAGATCCCTGAGGAGCACCTGGTGGTGATGTCCAAGTGGCTGCAAGATTTGCCTGGGTCCAGCATGGCAGGCTGTGAGTCAGAGCTGGCACAGCATCTGGTTGACGCCCCTCAGGAGCCAGCTGGGTGCCCTTGCACTGTGCTCAGCAGCTCTGCTGAGACACAGAGGCTGGCTCAGCCAGGATGCATCTTGGATCGATGGGACTTAATGGTCCTGGCTCCTTGTGAAAGCAATTAAATGAGGAAAGAAGACTGGGCACTGGTCTCTGTATAAAGGAAGCCTGAAACTCTGATCATCTCTGGCTCAGAAATCTGCAGGAAACAGACCCAACCACAAGTTGTTTGCTCTTAGTATCTCGCCATCTCCTGGGTTTGCAGCCCAGCCTTCAGGCCTTTGGGCAGCCATAGGGAGGCCTTTTCTGTCTGTTGACCCAAGCAGCTGCCTGGTGCTTGGGCAGGGGTGCTGTTAAGGAAGTCATGCTGTCTGTCAGGCAAGTGGGGCAGCGAGATGTGATTCCCTGTGCCATCTCCTGCTTGGCTTTGGAAGTGCTGGAGCAGTGCCATTACTCCATCCCTTGTGCTCACACTGCCTTTTAAAGGGAAAATAAGTCTTGGCATCTGCTGCAGGCTGAGTTCATCCAGAGGGAGTCAGCGCTCACAGGAGCCAGGCTTTACCTTTATTTTATATGGCTTGAGTATTGTGGGAAAGGATTGGTTATCCTAAGGCAGTAGGAACAGACCCCTCTAGAAGGTTCAGTAATATTTCTTATGAGAGAATATTTTGATGGGAAAATAGCCATTGATCTCAGAAGTTCACATGTGCTTGATGCCATCTGTGTCAGGCAGCCCCTGGCCAACAGGTGTTTAAAGAAAGGCAGAGTAACCTTCCTCTGAGTGCATTTGACATTGGCTCCTTCTCCTGCTGCATTTCCCAGGTAGTTATTAACTGCCTCTGTTCCAGAACAGTAAGCACACGATGATGCTTCAAGCCATGCCCAACCCTTCACAAAAGTAACTGCCACCTGGAAGTGGGTTTCCACCTTTCTTAGCACATTCCAGGTGCCTACCTGTGTTAAAAGAAACAAAACTGAAGAGTTCAGGGCTGTCTTCCATTACTGACAGGCACAATTTCTAAATCTGTCTGGAATTTCTTGCAGGTCCCCTGAAGTTTTTTACAAATCCATGGTATGAAGGAGAACTGGGTTTGGGGGGAACACAGCAGGAAGGATAAAGACTGTGAAAGTGTGAAATCATGAGTGAAACAGGAAGCTGCTTTTGGCCTTGGGACATCAGAGCAGACATGAATTATTGAAATTATGGCTCTGTTAATCTGTGTGTTGTCAGCCCTTCTATTAACAGTGAGCAGGTGCTGTATGACTGCAAGTCCTGTGGAGTGGGAAAGCCCTCTGGTCATGGAGTGGGGGAGACTTCTGCTGGGGCTCCAGCCTGCAGCTTCAGCTGCCATACCTGGATCATTTGTTGGTTCAAAGTGAGGGATATTGCTCTTCAAAAGCTTGTGTTCATTTCTTTTCCAAGAGGTGATGTTGTTAAATAGTCCATTAGACTCCCTCCATAGGTTTTCTTTTTAACTTTTTTTACTGTATACAGAATCTGAGTGAAGCCAGTAAAAGTACTCAAGACAGACTGTAATATTAACAGCTGTGCATGTGAAGTTTGCTTGCCTTTCAGCTTTTGGCACTTTTTTTCAATTGTTTATGGGTAAAGTACTTAACACAGAGTTGCAAGCAACTACGTAGCAGTTGAAACTCGAACACATTATACAATTTCAGGATGTGCTTTATGGCCTAGCTGTTCTGATCATCAGCATCAGGGAAAGAAAATTCACTTTGTATTAAAAAGAGGATGGCATTAAGTAACTGGAGAAAGTATTGTGAGGAGAATCCTCTTGCACTGTGTGTTTTGACCCTGTATCCAGAGTGCCAGACAGAATTTTAAATGTGAATCAATAGGTAAATAACTATTTCAAGGCAGAGTAAGGTGACTCTTTCAGGAGCCTGCATTGCTGTTTTCCATCTTCAGAGGTCTCTTAGTACAGCTGCTACTTTGAGCGTCTTCAAAACTGGAGATCTGTGAACTCCAAAGCCAGCTTTTGCTGACAGATACAGCAAGATGCAGATTCCACAAACAGCTTTGGCAAGTCTTGTATGAAAACAGGGTAAAAATATTATGAATTAACTTGGATAGAGTTTGACTCTACTTATAAATCAGTAAAAGAGAATGAATTAGTAATTAGGATTTTATTTTTATTTTGGACTCTCTAACAGAGTGGTTTGAGGTCCATGATAACAGCTGTTTTTTCTCATCTTTTATTGCATTTAGACAAATGAAGAACTAAATAGAAAAGTTAACTTTTTTTATGATATAGTTGCTGGACTACATTCTGGAGCAATAGTATCTTTAACACCTCAAACAGGCTTTTAATCCTGAAAATGAGAAGCAGTTAGTCCTAGTCAAGATGCCTAGCACGTTTTGGGGTAGGCAAGTTCCTGGGAAACCCTCATTAGGACCATTTCAGAAAAGCAAGACCCAGTTCTTATGGCAGGTATCAGGTTGCTGCCACTTCAGTCCCTGCTCTTGCAGAAGCTTTCTGCAGGTGAAAGGCTTGGCTACATTACATGTTCTATCCCTTTCTCTGCTGAGACTGCTGGAGGAAGAATATGGCTCTGCTTTGCAGGAAGAATTTGTTCTCCAAGATGCAGTTACTAGACTAGGACCTCAGTGTGGTAATTCTTGTATTATAGTACACTTCCCAAGGCAAACTTTGAATCATATTACTAGGATGTCTCAGTAGTGCAAGAATACATTTGAAGCTGTAAAGCATCAATGTTTAACTCAAAAGGCTCTGCTATGGTTAGTACTCATGCTTAATCTAGTAAGGCAGTATTAATAATGATTATTTAGCATTTTCCAGATAAATTAATTTCTGTTCCCCAACTAAAATAAATTGTTCAAGATTTTTCTAGACCACAATGGTGAAAGTGCCTGGTTGTTTTTTTTTCTGAAAGTGTAGATCTGGCTTCATCACCTGTACTGGCTCTGTATCTGTACCTGTATTACCAGTGAATTTCTGACTGCTGGGCATGATTGTGTGATTGCAATTCCTATGGAGTTAAGGACCTAGATTTTGAAACCAGTGAATGACAGGAGCAGAAAAATAACAATTATCTACTTAAGGGGTGTTGATTTCATACTACTGACTCATTTGTTTTCTTAAAAATAAATCCCAAGTTGTCCCCCAAAGCAAAACCTATAGTTTAATTGTGTCTGTCTTTTTAGACTTTGCCATTAGTTAGCTCTCACAGGTGACATGAGCCTATCTGGGTTAGATTTGCTGCACAAGAAAACAACCCTGACTTTTACTGGGTGGGTGGACAGGAAAAAAACCCTACTTTTTGTCAGTCTTTTGTGTTGCAGCAGCTGGATTCATTGCTGCTATAGCAACACACCACATGATGAGGTGTATTAGATTGCTCTGCGCAGAACACGAGGGGGAAAAGGAACACAGCTCCTTGCTGAAGGTAAAGGTTGCACTGGAGTTTCTGCTGGAGAGCTGGGGAAGGTCAAATGCTCCAGATCCCAGTACTTGTTGTGCACAGGGGAAGGTAGAGGCGTGTGGAAGTGTTAAACTGAAGACCCAGGTAAGGTACAGCTGTATCGATTAACCTGAGATCTTAACCCTCCTCTGTGTGGCTGCTCAACTTCCCAGAGAGTCTTCTCTTAGCTTTTTCAAGTGTTGGGTTTTTTTTAAAGTTGCTTTGCTAATGTGACAATGTGAAAACATTGACAAGGGTTGGAACTGTTAGAGAGACTCTTCTACTGCAGAGAGACCAGTCTTACAGATTAGGAGGTGATTGTCCTCAAATCAATGTAAAAAATATATGTAGGGGATTTTGTTGCTTCAGCTTCACTTGAAGATGTTGAACAAGTTTTGGTTTTGTTACTATCTGCACAGTGCTTCAGAACATCTCTTTTGTCAGTCAGAATTCAGGGCATTATCTACTTAGTGATTTTTATTGTCAGTACTTTTAATGATCTGCTCTCTTTAGCATTTATTAACATTTCTTCCTCTCACCCTCCCAATCTGCTTCATCAGGTTGCCTGAGTCTTCTTGGGAATGAATTTTCATATCATTTACTCCTTCAGGTTTTATGCTGCCTCCTTAAGTCTAGCAGTGTTGTTAATGCAGTTAAACAAACTTCAGTGCACCTGTAAAGACATGAAAGTGGAAACAGTGCCACAGGTTATTGTGGTTTTTACCCTGTTAACCATTCATCCGCAGAGGTACAGAGAAATAAATAATGTCAGCCTTGAACTTAAATGTTTATTCAGACCCATGCCAAACTCAAAAAACTATTTACTCCTCCATGTTCCTTATGCACCTTTTTTTTTTTTTTTTTTTT
>VZUA01104300.1:0-22323 GCA_013401035.1 Horornis vulcanius
AGTCTTCTCCAGGCTGAACAACTTCAGGTGTCTCAGCCTGTCTCCATTGAAGAGGTGCTCCAGCCCTCTAAGATCTTTGTGGCCGTCCTCTAGATCTGCTCCCAAGATGTCCATGTCCTTCCTATCCCCAGAGCTGGATGCAGTACTCCAGGCTGGGTCTCAAAAGGTTGGAGTAGAAGGGCAGAATCCCCTTCCTTGCCCTGCTGGCTACGCTGCTTTGGATGCAGCCCAGGATACAATTGACTTTCTGGGCTTTGAGCACCTATTGTTGGTTCATGTCCAACCTCTCATCCACCACTATTTCCAATTCCTTCTCAGCAGGGCTGTTCTCCCTCTCTTTATCCCCCAGCATGTATTCATACCAAGGGTTGCCCAACCTAGGTGCAGGACCTTGCATTTGGTCTTGTTGAACCTCATGATGTTCACATGGCCCCACCTCTCAAGCCTGTCCATATCCCCCTGGATGACATCCCCTCCTTGCAGTGTACCAGCTGAACCACTCACCTTGGTGTCAATCCACAAACTTGCTGTGGATGCACCTGATCCCACTGTCTGCGTCATTTAAGATATTACACAATATTGGTCCCAATACTGATACACCACTTCTTACTGATTGCCATTTGGACATTGAGGTGTTCTGGATGCAACCATCCAGCCAATTCCATATCCAGCTTCCATCCATCAAAGCCGTATCTCCCCAATTTAGGGACTGTGTCAAAGGTCTTGCAGAGTCCAGGTAGATGACATCAATTGCTCATCCTTCACTCATCAATGAAGTCACACCATTGCAGAAGGACATCAGATTAATCAGTGGCTTGTTGGTAGTTTGTAGGATTCTCCATTTTACCCTTTGTAAAAATGGTTGAGAGGATACAACTGGAGTTGTTACCTTAATGCGACTCAAAACTTTAAATGCACTAAAACGTATTATTGGCCCAGGACAGGCTGACTGAACCTGCTGTAATTTATTCATCTTTCCCCTATATATCTGGTGCTTTCCTTAATCACTTTGTTGGTTTAAAGTCATATTCAAGAGATGCTTCCAGCAGTGAATTGGGAGTGGGGCTTCTACGATGGGAAAACTGGGACTGAACACAGCTCCATCATCATTTGGAATCATTGCCAGTCCCTTTCCCATCTAATTTTTGCCTCCCAATCCTGCCTCTCACTGGATTCTTCCTTGACTGGAAACCCTCTGGGGCCTGCCCAGTCACTGCCAAAGCTGCAGGAAGTTCTGCCAAACCAGAGGGACCCAGCAACCTGTTCCTGTGGGGGATGTGAAGAGTGGCTCCTCCTGGCACAAGCCCAGAAACACAGACTTTTTTCCCTAAAAAAGTTTACTCCTTTTTTATACTTTCACTCTGTCCTGTCTTTCTTTGCCTCTGCATGCTGAAGTAGGTGCAAAAGAAAAGCCCAGGTCACTCAGACAGTGGGAGGAAGGCAGCAGCCCCTGAATGGGGCAGCCATTCCCAGGGAATGAGGACCCCCAGGTGCACCCCAGGTGCCAAGCTGGTAAGCCCTTCTCTTGCCAGGGAGCTGCAACCATGCAAGGTGAGCTTGGCATTCCCAGCTGTGTCAGGGCCATAGTTCCATGGCTCCTTGGCTGTCCCTGATCAAAGACAAGCAAGGGGAAGTGTTTGCTTTCGCAGGGCTGGAAACTTCCCAAATGCCATGGCCACTGTGGGGACTTTTCCATTTGGAAACAGGATGGCCTTTGGCAGGAGAGGGAATGTAGCCAGCGCTAACCAGAAAGGGTTTTATCATCTCTGTATTTAAGGAAGCTGTGTGATTTTGTTAATATTTAATCAATGCAGAAGGGTGTAGCAGCAATAAAACCAGTCAACAGCTGCTCCCAAAGGGTTCCAGAGACAGGCAGTGGGAGTAGTTATCTGCCACGGGATGGCAGAGGAGCCAGCAGCAAGCAAGGGGCATGGAAAACCCCTTTTTATTGTGGGAAGGTACCATTTGGCCCTACTGGGATTGCACCTCCAGTGACCACTGGCAGAAACAGATTGACTCAGTTGATGCACAGTGGCAAAGGCTCATGGTGGTTGCAGGTGGGGGGAGGAAAGGAAAAACTATCAAGTGCAAAATCAGGTATTTTGTCTCTGCACTGATGGTGGTTGTGTCCCATGGACACTGAGGAGCCTCTGTTTCCCATGCAGCAGGAGTTCTGTGGTCCCATTTATTATGTGGCTAATGATTACAGGAAGAGTTTGTATTATTTCAAGTATGATGTACAGATAAGTGTAATATATTCCTGATAATAAATCCGTGTGCCAGTGCACCTGTGGGCTGACGCACACAGATCAGCATGTCCTGCTGTGTTTTCTATGCACACAGAAACTGGGATGAATGGGCAACAAAGAAAAACCCCATTAGAGGGCTACCCCATTAAGGTAAAGACTCAAGCTAGTTATTAGCTTGCTGGCAGCAGGGCTGGTCAGCTGCATTATCTGACAGTGGCTCACAGGCTGTGAGTTTGCCATGGACTCATTTTCTAAGATGTTTCCAATATGACTGGGGCTCCCAGAACAGTGATTGTGGTCTGCAATGTTTCCATTGAAGTGTCTTGCTGCAGCAGGTGGTAACAGGAACATTTCTGCCAGTGGTTCAGGCTCATCAGCAAACACCTGAACTCCCCACTGTTCCAGTTTGCTCAGTTTCAACACCTTATCCCCTGTCCCCTTCACCCTGCCCTCCTGCTGAGAGCCACAGAACTGCTCAGGCTTTGCCACAAGGATTAAAAAGGGACTGGGTCATACCCACCCCGGGAATGTGCCTGACAACATCCTCCTGAAAGATTTTTCACGAAGCCCCTGGCTTGCTCAGTGCAGACGAAGCTTTGGCAAGGACACAAGCTTCATGTTTTCATTGAATAGAAGCTGGTAGCCAGGTAGGAAAAACATTCTTATATTTTTAGTACAATACGAAACTTTGATCCTGTCCTGAGTTTTCATCTTGTTGCCCTCCCACATTTTTAGTGCCTTTTGGGAGGCTGTGGAGTGTGTTGACCTTGCCTGTGTTTAAGCCAAATGGGCTTCAACTTAATGGCTTTTAATTTCTATATTCATCTCTCCCTGCTTGAGTAAGACTTAGCGTATGCACGAGGAACAAAGGCTTGGTGGATGGTCAAGACCCCTTGACTGGTGCAGACCCCCAACTTCATTCTGTGGGGAAAGCTGCACTCAGAACACCCTGAAGTGCACCTAGGAGGCAATGAACATATTGCCATCACATCCCCAAATTCCAATCCTGACAAGAAAAACCTCCCAGTGTACTAGAATTAAAAGATTAAAACCCTTCAGTAGGCAGAAAGGCTATAGAGTTTCTTGGAAACATGAGAAATGGTGCACAATCCAGCCATGTAATCCAGGAGATGGTCTGATTGCCTTTCTGCAGCATCAGATGCATGGTGAGACCCTGGGCAAGTCATGCAGGGGTCTGTTCAGTTCTCCAACTTGATGACAAGCACAAGAGCCTGTCGCTTCATCAGTAAGAGCCATGCTGACAAAGAAATTAAAGATTGTCCAGTGTTCAGAGGCAGTAGTATGAAGGACACATAGGAAAGCATCCACTCACATTGGGAAAGGGGATTTCTACAGTATCTATCTGGGATGTTCCAACCTTGGAAGTGTTTGAGAGCAGGCTGGACAGGGTTTTGAGCAACCTGATCTAGTTAAAGATGTCCCTGTTGGTGTCAGGAAAGCTGGGGACATTCAAAGGTCCCTTTCCAACCCAAACCATTCCACAATTCTATGATTTGTTTTTCAGTACAAGCTGAAGCGTTAATTTAGATCAGTGGCATTATTTGGGCATGGCTCACCTTCATGGTGCTTTAATAAGCCTTTTAAGGGTAGTGGATTAATTTGGCTAGGGAAAGCTATCAGAGAGAATTAAAACAAAAAATCATCTTACAGCCAAAACCAAGGCATTGACCATCAAATACAGATACTGGTCTCAACTCCAAATTTGCTACCTTTCACTATAGGCAGGCTCTGGAGACGATCTCCATCCTCAAAGGGAAAGCTCCCCTCAGCAAGTCAGACCCTACAGCTTAATGGTGTTTTCTGGGCTGCATGCTCTGCCAGGACTGAGAAGCCCCTGCACACCCCACAGCCTCTCCTGGGCAGGGGGCAGACACCAGGTATTGTTCATGTAAGAACTTCATGCCTCTGAGGATCCTCCTGTGCTTCCCTTCCCAGGGCAGGAATGTGCTCCACCCACCAATGCCAATCCAAAGTTGCTGATGCCAGGCAGCCAGCACACGGCAGCCAGTGGGGGGAGGAACACAGGGCTTCACTTGCTGTCAGAGCCAGGTCAGTTCTGCTGGCCACCCCCACCACTACAGCCACACCACTGGCGATTTCTGAGGCAGAGGCAGGACTGTTCTTTGGAGACACACGCTGCTTTCAAGCCTTTGCAGTACTTGCACCACATGGTTTCCTGCCTAAAGCTGGCAATTCCTCTGTGGAGTGTACAGTTGGGAGAAACGCCTGCTGGTGTTACCTGTGTGCTGGAAAGCGATCACTCACCTGACAATCAGCGACCACAAACTTTCCCAACATTTCACAGCAGTGACACGCTTTAAAGCATGTGAGCACGTAGCTAAAAAACCCTGTTAAATAAAACAAAAAAGGTAAGACCTGATATTTTAAAGAATGCAAATCTTGCAGGTGCTTTGTTAACCTGGCGAAATCTAGTGTTTGGTGAGAACCTTTTCTTTTTTTTTGTGTGCGTACACAGAGGGTACAGCTCACATGGGGTGAAGGAAGGATCCTGGTCTATGCCTGACAGTAGCACTGCAAAATCTGCTCCATGTATAATCAAGTAGAATATCTGTGGGGAGGTAATTCCTGGGGCTACTGAAAGAAGGACATTTGTGAGGCCTGGTTTCTTAGCAGCATTTGCACACAGAAGCAGTTCTCTTTCTACACACTGGGGAAAAAAAAAAAAGAAACAAAACAGGAGAGGGAGAGAGGGAAGCGCCCCAGTTGAGCTGCCAGTGCTGCTGGGAATATGCCAGAGTTGCGTCTTTTCGTCTTGTGGTCCCTTTTAACTGTGCTGCTGAACAAACTGCGAGCTGCAGTGACCAAGCTGGGGAGGCCTGCATTCCGCTTCCTTATTCCTGCATAACTGATTACAGGTGTAATCTGGTTCAGGATCCCCACCACAAAGTTTCTTTCACTGCAGCCATTCTTTCAGTTGCCCGTAAGCCAAACACAGTCATTTACAGCTGTCTGAGCCGGTGTCTGTGTTTCTCTCCGCTTCCGCTGAGGCTGCGTAGCTGGCTTCCACACTATGCCATATTCCATAGGCAAAGTAGATGATAAAGCCTGTGGAAGCCAAGGGAGAGGGCACTGTTAGCTCTGTAAAGAAACAGAAACCCCTACTCACAGCCACTGACACAAGTTACACCAGTGTAAGCCCAGCCAATCTTAAGGTTAGCTTCTAGCAGACAGCCACTATCTTCTTTAGGGAAAAAAGCACAGGCACCAGTCTTTAATAGTCAATCTACCCCAGCCCCAAACGGGAACCTGATTTGAGCATTTCAGACTACTCAGCCTTATCTAGGCTGCTGGGAGCATCTTGGGATGCAGCACAGTTTCTTCAGCTCCAGAAGCACAAGCCTCACCACCTGGACAGCAGCGCAAGGCCAGCCAACAAGAAATGCTCTATGGTTTCTTGTTGGCCACAAGACCTGTAAGATGGTTCATGCGTGGTTGTTTTGTCCACACAAAAGCTTCAAGACCTTGAATTTGAAACAAAGCTTGTTACACGCTGGCTAAACAGCTTCAGTCAAGTCACCAGGGTAGCCCAAGAATGGTAAGAGTGCAGAATCCCTCCCTGGAATGCTACAATAAATTTATGGTTAACAAAATCTAGTAACTTTGAACATAGGATTTTTCACTTAAACTCACCTAGGAGCATCCAGATCGCAAACCGAATCCATGTGCCTGTGTCTAGCTGCATCATGAGGTAAACATTCACAAAAATACTCCCAACAGGAAGAAAGGGCAGAAAAGGTACCTGAAAAAAAACCAAGGGATATGTCACATCTACAAGCATGATTAATGAGGAAAGAACATCACATCACTTGAAAATGGGAAGTGATGGCTGTTATCAACTCTTTCAGCTGCCAGATCTGAGAAAAGGCAAGGTTAAACCCAAACGGACATCAGTCCACCACAGGAGGGGAATGTGAACAAAGCTGTTCAGGTGTTTTAAAAGCTTGTGGTCTAGAAGGAGGCAAGAGGCGAATTTTAGTGGCAATACTAAATACTTGTGGGGTAAAGGAGAGAAGAGTAAAAACCAAGGACTATCATGAGAGGCACCTATTGAAGACCAAGAGATGAAGGTAAGGGGAATGTCAGAGGAGGGACCTGAGATACTTCATCCATCAGGTACCAAGGCAATAAAGCAATAGAGAGCAAATTATTCCAAAACAAAGAAAACCAGCAAATACTGTAAGAGATGACTACAGCTGTACTGAGAGTGCCTTAGTGGTCTGAGAATCAAAGAAGAATGAGACAGCAAAGCCAAAATGCAAAAATAAGAATACAAAAAATAGCACTGCAAATATAAAACCAAACAAGGCAAATTATAATAATAGAAAAGTTTCTGAATATGGTGGAATTAAGTGGAAAGTGAACTTCACTCCAAAGGGAAAGGAGATTTACAAAAACAAACAGGCTGAAACGTGGGCCTTTCCTGATTTAAGCTTTGCCAAAAAAATTACGTAAAGTATCTGCTCACATCATTAGAGAAAGGGGATAGGCACACAAATTAGAAAAGAAGAATATTCTTCTAAATTCGGCTTTGTCAAGTCAGTAAAGACAAATAAAATTTCCCTTGGTGGGTGAGTTATGTACCCAGAGATTGCAGAAGTGATCTCTGAACTATTAAATAAGAAACTCTGAGAGGTCTTGGTAGACTGGCAAAGTCTCTGAAGACTGGAGAAGGGAGAAAAACTACCTATTGAAAAAAATACAGAAAAACAACTGGGAAACAAACAGGTCAGCCTTGGATTTCCAGAGTGATTTTGGAGGAAAATCAGTCAGGTTGTAAATGCCCAAAGAACAGCAAGGAGATAAGAAACAAGGTTGTCAAGCATTGAAACAGGCTACCCAGGGAAGTGGTGTAGTCATCATACTTGCAGGTGTTTAAAAGGCATGTAGATGTGGAACTGAGGGACATGGTTTAGAGGTGGAGTTGGTAGTTCTGGACTAAGATCTTAAAGGTCTTTTCCAACCTCAATGATTCTATGATTTTATGATGACAGATTTAGCTGCGATGGGTATAATTTTCTTTTTCCTTGGACAGGGTAGTGGCTGAGGGGAAAAAAAAGGAGGTGAAATATCCTGAGTGAAAGGACCCTGTGTAAACAGACCTCCTCAGAACCACGTTCAGAAAATAAGATCTAGATGAGAGTTCCTCAGTTTTCTGCTCTTGAACATTTCTGTTTCCGACTTTGGGACCATAACCCCAAAATGAGCTGCAAACACAACCTTGGAAAACTCTGGTTGTATGAAGTTATTAAAATCTGTGAATTTACTGAAAAACTTTAACTGAAGAGCAATTGAAATGAAAGCAGTTTAAAGGATACAATTAAAATTCAAAATTAAATTAATAAATTGGAGAACTACCTGAAATCAATATGCTAAAGCATGACTTGTAGGATAACACTGGGAGAAAAAACCCATCCCAGTGTTTGTTTAATATAGAAAGGATGGTGTGCTTGGAGAGGGCAGAAAAACAACAGAGTACCTCATACTTATAAGAGAGAATGGTCATCCCTTATCCTCCATGGGGGCTATGGAGGACATGAAAGGTCACTTTCTTAGAGCCTTAGATCTTTGCAAACAAGTTTACTTCTTGTGTTCTTCCTGCTTTTGAATCCATGATCTGATGCGGCCCTTCACAACCATTCCCTTTCCTCTAGTCTCTTGTCTCTTCCCTACCCTATAACCATCTGCTTTCAAAAGCAGGGTCCTGCCCTTCCCTTTCAGCCACACCTCTGCAGCAGGTTCTGCCTTTCCAGCTTCTCCTGGATAAAAAAGTTCACATCATGCCTACATCCTATGCACGTCCATTTGGCCTGTGGCCCCCTTCTGATACAGGCCAACACATGCACTTCCTCCTCCAACCACCTCCCAGGCACCTCTTTTCTAGCTACATGTCCCAGGACATTCACCTTAAAGGAGAGTTTGGTTTTGCTTTCAGGCTGTTTCCGTATAATGAAGATGACAGTGACAACAAGGATGGCGGCAATAATCTGTACAGTGTTTATCAGAATGTTTGGCTCAAAGGAAGTCAGGATACAGATACCCACAATAAGGAAACCTGTGAACACACACCAAAGGTTACTGATTTTTTTTTTTTTTAGATACAAGAAAAACCCAAGAACAAATCATAAGCAGGCAAAGCAGAATCTGAAAGCTCACAAACAAAACGACTCACAAAAATCCTAACCGTGACAGATATGCCTTTCCCATTACACACCCCCACACACTCCATCTGTGGATTTCTTTTTAAGTCAGAAATTTAATCTTCAGTTATTCTGGCCATTACAAGAGCTAATCAAAATCACACCAGGGAAGTGAGTTTTCCCACCATGGTGGGTACAAAGCCCTACCAGCTGACTCACTGCCCCAGAGACATGCTGCTCAGCACTTACCAATGACAAAGGTTGAGATGTTCACCACCGTACCAGAGAATTTGGAAGGATCTGACTCTGTGGAACACAGTATGGCTTTCAGGGAAAACTTCTCCTCTTCCTCTGGCAGAAACCCAGCCTGTGACTCACTGGTGCTCACAGACTCGTTATTATCTGTCTCCTCTGTCGACCTAGCCATCTGGTATGCCAAATTAGGCTGCTCTGGCTGGTACCTAGGAAAAGTAAATGACACAAAGAGCCTGTTAGTTTGGATTTTAAACGAGGGTACCACTCATTTAAAAGCCACAGAGATAGTCATGGCTGCATGCCAGACCTTTACAGCACCAGAATAGGCCCACGTCATGTCTATGCCCTTCTGCTTCAAGGGGAAATTTGAGGAATGACGTCATTGTGACGTAAGCAAATATGGCCAGCTCTTGTCACCCACAGCTTGGTTGTAATGTAGGTGTTTTAAAGTGGACAGTGCTCCCTTTCATGAACCCTCTCGTCCATGTCACCAAGGCATGACTGGGTGACAGGAGAAGGAAACAGCAGAGGGACAGGCTGATGGTCATAACCAGGCCATTGTGTCATCTGTGGCAGTTCAGCTCTTGCATTTTGGCACAGAGGTGGCTGAGCTAACAGCTATCAAGCCCTGCAGTGACATTCCTGGTACCCCATTCTCTTCCACCCCAGGCTCTTCTGCCAGCTTGTCTGCTGCCACACAGGAATGGAAGAGCTGAAGCAAGAATGGTTGTTGCATGTGTGGACAGCACATTCAACAGGGCTGTGACACACAGCCATGTGGATCCATAAATAAAAAACACTCTTACAGCCTCAGCTCTCTGTTACAGAAGATTTTGTCAAGTTACTCAGCCGCGAGTCTGACTAAGGGACTGGGCCACTTTGGAAGTCATCTCAAAATTGTTCCTGTGGGGGTGTGTTCACAATGAGGCATTTGTTAAACACTGAGAATTGTGAAATGCACTGAAATCCTTGGGTCCAGCCACAGCAAGAAACTAGTGGTAGGATCTTATGGCTTTGGAAACAATTCAGCTGCTACATCATCAAGCAGTCAAGAGGAAGACAAATCAGCTGTCCAGGCCACGATAAAACAGGCTGTTGGATCTGCCAACCCATGATGGGGGAAACATCATGCAATAGGTACAGCAGCTTGCAAAAACAAATTAAAAAGCCATTTCTAGCTCTGAGAGAAAAAAAATAGGCTGGGAAATCAGGGAACTTAAGATGGGCAAGGTAAATCGGCAAGAATTTTTAAGGGGCAGGGAGGAGAGCACAAGCAAAAAAGCAATGGTACTACAGAACAGCACTGGCCCTTAACCTGCTGAAAGACTGTTCTTAGTTCAGTGCAATTGCTGTGAAAGCCTCTGTCTGATTCTGCATAAGTTATCCAACACACAAAGGTACTTTTCAGTAACATGATCTTCAAATATTTTTTCATTAATTGAGTGCTGTAATCTGTAAGGTGCCAAGCACTGAAGACCTGAGATTTTTAGCTTAGGTTTGGGAAGCTGTGGCAGCTCAGCACTTCAAAAAGACACACACTCATCCTATAAACGCATTCTCAGCTCTTTTCCTGCTGCTAGACTTCATCTCAAATCCCCTTTCAAAAGGAGGATAACTTGAAATGGTATCCCCACTGGGGACAAGAGCAGGGAGAAGAGTGATGACAAAGCAGGCATCCAGGATCACACATCTTTCCTCCCTACCCCTTAGTGTATCTCCTGGGGGATTTAGAATTGACCACAGCAGGACTGGCACAGAACAAGGGTTAACCAAGTTCAGTGGACCTCCCTGTAGATCCAACTAACACAATCCCTACAAGCTTAAAGAAACAAGCTCTTCACATGCCTGTAGCTGGAGATGTGCCCATAGAAACTATGAGGGCATCTAACTGCTGTGTGGAATTCTCTCTGTGTGCCAGAAGAGACAAAGCTTCTACATTCTTACCTCAGTACTAACACACAGGCTGCTACCAAGGAGTAAGCCAGGAGGGTCCCGATGGACATGAGGTCCACAAGATCTTTCAAGTCAAAGAGAAAGGCCATAACAGCTGCAGGAGGAGAGGAAGGTAAGAGAGAAGAAAAATCAGCAACATGGCAGAACATGCACATCTCAGGAGCGTTAATTACAATGCAGCACACATGTGACTCTTCCTCAGGACTTGGCAGGGGAACTCAAGATGTCCCAAGACAAGGAGAGACAGGCCTTGGTGCATGAATACCCTAAGAGTCCATGGGCTGTCCCAGCCTCACTAGGTGAAACAATAGAAAATGCTTACTACAGTAAATTCCAGCCTGTTTGTCTCACACAGCTATGTTCACCCAGCTACCAACAAAAAGCAGGGGTTTAAGCCACAAACTCATTGTTAGCTCCCTTGTGGAGCTGCAGCATTCCTAAAGTCAGTTATCTCCTGGAAGTAGCTAGAGGGAACAGAGGATGGGCAGCACCTTGCCCTGGTGTCTCAGCTCAGCTGGAGTGAAATCAAGCTTGTGCATGCAATGGGACCAAGCATCAAAGAAGGCATCTTGAAGTAGCAGGTGTCACCACAGGGATTTCCAGAAAAAGACTGCCATTCCTTAGGGATTACCGTACGATTACCTTCACCAGGTAACCCTGGCTGTACAGGACTTTGTATAGAGCTTTCAGAAGGCAAATAAATGGCTAAAAGACACCAGTCAGACATATGATATGAGAGTGTAGGGACCTCAGAGCTGTGCCTGGCCCAGCCCAGCCTTAATCCACAACATGGAGCCCAACAACCAGCCCAACCTTCAAACTCAGCTGGCAAATGCTGTCCCTGCAGCTTTGTGTGGGTTTTGGTCATAGGCACTAGGGACTACTTGGATGAGACTGCAAAGCTCTTTATTTTTAACTTTATATTGCTCTTCTTCCTACCCCCACCATGGTCTGGACCCAACAATATCTGAAGAGGAAGGTGCGAGAGAAGAAAGCTCTGAGGAGCCTCTGCAAGTCCCAGCAGCAGGAGCTGAGCACTTTCACAGGAGCTCAGAGCCCAGGGCAGCAGTCCGGCAGCAAGTCCCCACCAAAAGTGGCACATTCTTGTACCCACAGCTCATCCTGCATATGCAGCAGAAGGCAAAGAGGAAGCAGCAAGGCCCTCCTCTTTGCCAGGCATGGTGAGGAAGGGGCTGGCTGCAAGAACAGGGTAAGCTGCTCATCCTTGCTGTCCGGGAGGTTTAATACCCGTATTTCTGGGGAGCCAGGAGAAGGACAGGGAGAACAGGATGGCTGCCAGCTGTGACTAACTGATTGACAAAAGCCAGTGCCACACAGGCCATCTGCCTGTCTCCGGCTGCCCTGGCATCCTCTGCAGAGCTGCTACCTACAGGCGGTGCTGTGTCTTCAGCCAAGCCAGGCCAACAGCCACGAGGATGCTGGGGCACCACTGGCTGCTGCCTTGCAGGGCGTTAATTACTTTTAAGGCTGGCTGAGCAGATGAAGTAGCTCCTGCCATGAGACAGGATGGCAGCAATGAGCTCTGAGAAATAGGGACAAGCACACAGCGAGCTACTCATGCTCACCCAGACTCTCCAGGGCATGCCCTGGAAATCCAGGACACCCTCTGGTATGTTGTATTCTGCAATATATCCAATTAGTAAGCGGGCTAGAGCCAGGCAGACTTATCTGCCCTGAAGATGAGCTTATGTCTTCTTTCCACAGATCCGTGCAAGTCTTTGGATCCTACCTGCAGTAGCTCCTGATGTCACTGTTGCAATTAAGGGAGTTTTCCTCTTCTCGTTGACTTTAGCCAGAAATTTAAAGAGAAGTCCATCTTCTGCCATAGCGTAAATTATTCGAGGCATTGGAAACATGGAGCCAAGGAGACTACGGACACAGGAAGGAGAAATAATCTACTTATATCACCTCCTGCTGAGCACAGGCACTCAAGCGAAAGCAAGTTTATGGCAGTGCAACTATAGAACAGGTGGCCTTTGTTCACTTCAGCTTCTCCTTCAAGGGCTCCTTCTGAACACCCATGTTACTAACAGCTGGTAACTGAGGTACAGCTCTATGACTTTGGATAGCTAAACTTAGCCATGGGGCATAAAAACAGCCTGACTTTCAGGTAGTAAAAGAGCTGTAACTTCTGTGAGTCCCTGCAAGTTGCTCACCTGCTTGAGTACATCTAAGTAGATCTGAAATAGGCCTTCCAAGTTCAGGAGGTGACATGGTCTGCCTCCAGCCTGCCCTGCCTCCCATCCAGATGGCTGTCCTGCAGGTAACCTGCAGACAGATGGCCCTGGATATGGTAAGCCCCATGAGCTCCTGAAGATGCACCCTGCACTACCTGACACAAGTCTGTTCTCCACCCAGCTGGCCAGGATGTCTTGCACCCAAACAGTGGTTGCATTGCACACTTGCCTCCATGACTTAGTCACTCAATCCAGATTCATATTCCTGAGATGCACCTGCTGGGTCTTCCGCTAAGATGGGAGTTCTGAAGTGATACTGGTCACCTGGTACCTACCACAGGGTGAAATCCTGGTCCTTTTGAGGTCAGTAGCTCTGAATTTCATCCCTGGTCTCCGCTCCATTTCTTAAAGGAGGTGGAGGTACATGTATGCCTTGAGAGATGCAAAAATCAAGAGCAGTGTCTTACCTTGTAGAAAGTGCACACAAGGAACCGACAGCCACTGCATAATTGGCTCCATCCCAACCCACATATTTAAAGGCATTGGGTAAAGGGCTATTGGTATCCAGCTGGTAGTAAGGCATCATGAGCGTCAGGGCAGCCGACACGCCAAAGTAAGCCACAAAGCAGATGAGAAGAGATGCCACAATGCCAATAGGAATGGCCTTCTGAGGGTTTTTTACCTCCTCACCTAGAAGAGAGCAATTTAAATATCAGCTAAATGACAAGCAAGACTTTTATCCCAACCTAGAGCAGGTGTGCTGGCTGGGGCTTTCAGAGGTTTTGTGGGCATAGAGGTGTTTTTTGACCATAATGCTTCTGATAGCCTGCTCAATACACTTGGGATACCACAGCCTGTTTGCTCCCACTTCTGTTGTTCCTGTCAATGACACACATTCATGGATGTCTTGTAAACTCAGGCACAGAAACAACCTGGATTAAAAAATAGTCCTTTCCCAAAGACAGATCATCCTTCTATCCTACTGATGGTGCAGACCCAAGAAAAGTTCAATGATCAAAGATGAAGAAACAAGAAAGTGCAGCTGTAGGAAAAATCTGTGCATGTCCATTTTAGTAACATCTCCACCAGAATTATAACACCATCACCATGGCACCATAGGTGCCCATTTCCAGAGTAAGGCAGACTGCCTGAAAGTCATAGGGATCTTTGAAAATCCCTCTTAACAAAAGGACCCCCTCTAGTTTTTATGGAAAATTTTCAACAATCAAGTAGGAAAAAAATGTGTGTAAAAAACCAAAATTCCTCAAAATTCAGGCACTGATCAGTTACAGAACAGATTTGCACTTTCCTAGTCCTACAAAACTGTTTTGAAAGCAAGAGCTTCTGAGGTACAGCATTTCAGCAGGATGAACTGATAAACCCAGATCCATACACCTGCAAGTCAAAAGCAGATGAATGTTTCTCCCACAAGGAGAGACTCCAGGGCTGGCTGGAGTATTGGAGCTAACACTTCTCCAACTCCTTGCCTGGAACAAGATGCAGTAATGCTTTATCTGTCTGTGAGGATTCCCTTCTCTCTCTGTTCCAACCATTCTTGCCAAATGTAAAATTAAGGATAATCCTTTCTTCAGAGAATTAAGACTCATCATAGCTACAAGAAATACGACTATGCTGATGGCTTCTCTCTCAAAATGAGACCTCTTAACCTTTACAGGTAAAAACTTCTGATTCTGAGGCATAGCTCTAGGGTGCAGTTTACTCCCCAGAGGCCTTCTCTCTCTGGATTTTTAGAATACTCTAAGCCATCAGAGCTTGAAGACATCTTCCCTCTTACCTGTAGTAGCAATACAGTCAAATCCCACAAAAGCATAAAAACACGTGGCTGCCCCTGAGAGGACTCCTTTCCATCCATAGGGCATAAACCCTCCAACACCGTAGAGCTTTTCTTCCTGTGTTTGACTGAAAGGCATGGAACTGGGTTAGAAGTGATCCTGCCTAGCTGGGAGTCACAAAGCTATTGGCATAGCTTATAACAAAATCCAAAGCCAAAGTCTGAAGAAGCAGGCTCTCCCTTTCATACCAGGCAAAATGCTAAGCCCTACCCACTGCTGAGCTTTGGACTGGCCTGCAACAGCCTGGGGAATGAAATAAAAATGGTTCATGGCTTGTTCCCACCACCTGTTTGGTGGGTTGGAAAAAATCTCTTAGCTAAGACAAGGAGAAAATAGCACGAATATTAAAAATCCTCTCCTAACATTACTGCATGTGTGTAGATACATATATTCATTTAAACAGAAACTTTTGGAAAAGCTGAAGACTGAGAAACATGTGAACCATCCACTTTTTACTTCAGATGAACTCAGATAAAGGGTAGGTGAGTAGACATAGGAGTGGAATGCAGGCCACCATGATTGTTTAAAATCAACCTCATCTTCCATTCTCAACCTCCAAATTCCTTGTGCCAAGCTCATACTCAAACCATGCCTGTAACCGTGAGAGAGAAGCAGAACCTGGATCCCTGACACACCAAATGCTTTGCTGAGCCTTATCCAAAGCTCATTTAAGTCAACAAACACAGGCTAATCCCAGTGCACTCTGGATGGTGACCCCAGATCCATGTGCCTTGTGCTGAGTGACATATAACAAGCATACCCTTCAGTTCAAGTGACTGAGGTCACTTTTCAGTGAAAAGCCTTTGTAAAGATGAATTAAGGAAGTTAAACTAAAGTAAACCCCGAATCTGCAAGTCTTCTCACATATAAGCATCTGAACTCCCTCACAGAAGCTCTGCTGAGACTTAGATGAAAACTGGCCTACAAAAATAGCACAACCAAAATGTGGATTACTCTGGAAAAAATGATTTAAGAAAACCCAGACGGATTTTACAAAAATAGTAAGTCCTACAGGTCAAAGAGCTGCACTCATACTTTGAAACTCTTGCAGTAGTTGCTCCTTGCATGGGAATAGCAGGAGGGAAGGAGAGGGGACCTGTCCTATAGAAACAATTTGTTTGCAGCAGGTTGAATTTTGAAAAGAGGCTCAAGCAGCTTTTACATGAGATAAATTTGATGCCCACAACATTTATGAATCTCACCAGATTTTACAAGGAGCTGTGCTCCTTGCAGGCCGTCATAAAGGGTTTAGGTAGCAAGCCAGGACTAAATTGATATATGTGGAGAAATTTAAAAGCACTTATTCTGTGTGGTACAGTCTCAAGCAAAAATTAATAGCTTTGTCTTACTGGTAAGCCTTGTAAGCTCCTTAATTTTGATCTTGTGTAGGATGACAGAATTTTAGCCAAGCAGCAAAATGTCATTAAAAACAGATTTATCATATGCTTGCAGCAATGCATCCAAGTAATCTGCAACTTGCCCTCATTTTATTAAGGCATCCAGGACAAGGTCTCTATAAGGTATAACAATGCCCCAAGGATATTGCCCAAGTATACAAAGTCCACAGCTACGCTTGGACATGGCTCCATACAGGCACCAGAGCCAGCCCAGCCAGATGTAGACTTGAGTAGGACACTGTCTAAAGAGGTCTTTTCTCTCCACTTGGCATGCCATACTGGTTATAAGGCTGGAAATGGTCCATCCTGCCACAGGGCCCACAAAGACACAGCCTACTCCTCGCACTTCCAGCCCATCAGCACAGCCTGCTTTCAGCAAACACACACCAAAGACAGCTTTGCCTCCAAGGTGTCTGGCAAAGGAGGCAGCTATCCCATTCACTGGTTTTCTAACGCAGCCCACAACCCCCCATTTAAACTTGTTTTTGAAAATGCACCAGCTTCTGAGATGAAAAGAAAACATTCAACCTACTTGTCTTTGAAAACGCTATGGCTGGTGTTGTAAATGTCCTGTTCAGTCAGGTTCCAGTTTTTAACAGATCCTTTCACAAAGCCAGAGATGACGACAAATCCAAGGACAAGGACGTTGATGCAGGTGAACACTTTGTTCACCAGAGCAGATTCTTTCACGCCAAAAGCTAAAAGCCCTGGGGAAGAAATGGCATAGGTCAGGTATTTCACCACCAGCAGCAGGTGCTGGGGACTTGCAGACATAGCTCAACTGTGTTAATGCTGTGCTCTGCCCAAATTGTCACACCTTGTTTCTTCACAAAGCCAAGTAGCTCAGGATTAACTCATCCAGAAATAGGATGAGGACTCCAGCTCAGACATGAATGCTGCAGAATGTGACACACCTTCCCACCCAGCACACCCATGTGGACTGTGTCCCTGGTAAAGTGCTTTACTAATAACTTCAACTAGTCCCACAGCCTCAAACACCACACAGAGACCTGGAGAAAGAACAACAGGTGGTTTTCAACAAAGGAACATTATCTTAGAGGTCTTGACCAAATGCAAAAGTTATGAACAACACTCAACTTCCCTTAGAAACAGGCAAATGAGCAGGGACCAAATCCAGGAGGGTTCTACTTCTAATAGCTACTTCTAGAGCTGAAGACAAAGAAGAATGTGGCATCTTGGGAATCCTGCTCCCACTTAAAGAGCTTTGCCAGCAAGTTCAGTAAGAGCAGGATTTCATCCTGGTCTTAAGATCACCTATCTGAAGAAGAGCACGGCTACAGGCCTTTGCAAACAATCTCACTGAGGCATGGCTTGGCTTCTCAGGTCTACAGGCTCTTTTAACTTCCTCTTCAGGTGTCTGATATTTAAGAACTGAAACTTTTAACTCAGATCTAAGGCTGAAGGAGAAGTAAAAACATTTCACATGGGCCTGAGGAAGAAGAGAAGCACAACACAGTGTTCTTTTATTGCTACCCCAGGGGACTTCAACGAGAGAGGAGTATCCTATGTACTGACCTTTCCTTTTTTTTAAATAGGAAATAAGCTGAGACAGCCATATCATAGTAGTGCTTGATAAGACAACACACCAGTCCACCAAAACTTGCAAGGTACTTTTTAGAAATCTGAAGCTCAAGACAATGCAAGCAGAAATAAACTTGTGGTTATGATATTTGCTGGTCTTTCAGCAGCTTTTTTTAAGAAAAGGATGGCTTGCCTTTTTTATTAAAATTCATGGAATTTGCTTCCTGCAGGAGGATAAAACCACCTTATTATAAAGCAACCTTTATAATTTTACACCTCAGCAGTGCTAAAGTAAGGAGTTCTAAATTTTGTAAATTGTATCTGAGGTGAAAGACCAGATGCTGTTTTGAAATGAGAGCAATTCATATTACATACAAACGAACAAAGATGTTCCATCGGATGTAATCCTGAAAACAGAGGGCTGCTCTTGGCTTCAGCAGCCCTCAATGCAGTCCTAGATCCAAATGCAAACCCAAATGCCAAAGCATCCTTGCTTATGAGGCTTGTCCCCATGAGCACAGCTCCCACTGTGAGAAGGCCAGGGGATCAGAGGGGCAAATGTCAGAATGACCTTGCTAGCGTGACACTCCAGCTTCTGCCTGCTGGAAACCACAGAGGTGTACAGAAGGGTAATTTTAAAAATTTGCCTGAACTTGGTAATGCTTTGCAAGATCCAGTTGGAGTAGAGATAAACATTCAGAAGAATTTTGATCTTGCAAGTTGTCAAAACTTTTCCAATTTATGATCAAAGGCTTGCCACACTAAAAAAAAAGAAAAGAAAAAAGAGGCACTGACTGTCTATGATACATTTATTTCTCTGGAGTCTTGTATTCACTTCTGCAAATTGAAGCCCATATATTTAAAAAAAAAACCAAAGCCAAAACAGTAGTACATGAGACTGTAACCAAGTACTCTTTATTTTTTTCCCTCACTTTCCTGGCTCAAGGCATCAAAAATTGGCATATTATCAAAGGGGGAGTAAGTTTGATAGACCAACTGCATGAAATTCTTGTGTAATAGGATTTGTGGAGGGAAGGATTAAACTCCTATACCTGATTGAGGATAACAAGTCATCTTTTCTTTTGGTCCTTGTACAAAATTTGATTGAAGGTTTTAAAAGTGGCTCAAAAAGTATAGAGAATGCTCCCCTCTAATTAAAAACCTTGTAAACAGGCTATGCCCTGTGCTAACTCCAGAGCAGCTATATAGGTCAATCCAACGCTTGTAGCAAAGAAAGAGTCTTTAATATGTAGTTCAAAATAAATCATGCTCATTCCAAAAGCAAACTATGAGATTACAGAAGAAGGAGGTGCAAGACCCACAAACCCCTCCAGTGCCTCACCTGTCAGGATGATGATTATCACCACGGCAAAGATATCTGGGTATTTTGCTAGCACTCCAGGAGCATCCATCGTCATGTATTTTTTACAAAATTTTTCAATGTGCTGCCCTATGATTTCATCAAACGTCGCGCTCCAGGCTCTGGCCACACTTGAGGTTCCTGCCAGAGGATAGAAAGGACAAAGATCACCCTTTGTGGCTGGGACATATTCCAAACCAGGGGGAGCCCTGTAAGGTTTTTCAATATGGAGGGCCTCAAAGCAACCTTGCATGTGCTCCCAGGTGCTGGGAGTAGCCTTTCCTCTCCATACCCAGCCCACAGCCTGTGTTCATGCTTGGCAGATGCTCTGATGGTAACACACACAGGTGGTGGGCCTCAGACTCATGCTGAGCTGACCAGATGAGAAAAATCCTTTTAGTCTGGCTTCTTTGCAAACCTCAGCTTTGCCTTAGATACTGCCCTGACCGACCTTTTCCTTACACCCCCAAGGGCCTGATCTTCCCCCAAACCTGGTAACTTCTGTAAGCAGAGAGGTCCAAATGTAATGCTGGCAGAAGTCCCTGGCAGCCCCAGTTAGGCGGCTGCAGCCCAGGCAGAGAGACCTTACAGAATCCAGCTACCCTCCAGCAGTGCAATGCTGGAGCACCAGAGCCTGGACCACACCAGTAGCCAGCTCTGCACTCTAGCAACACTCAGGTCTGCTCTGACCTCCAGTGCTAGAGCATCCAAGCAGGAAAAAGACTCAGATACAATTTACATGTTATCTGAGCATAAGTCAGCCTATTGCAGAATGCTGGTGATGACCACAGCAAGTGGAACAGCTCTTGCCTGCAGCAAATGCTCAGGCTTCGCCCCTTGGGGCCGATTTTTGTTTCCATTTGAGTGCATCCAACTACGTGCAGCTTGCTGGGGTGATGACTAAACCTGGAGTCTCAGGACAAGCAAGCTGGGGACAGTGTCTGGGCCATAAAAGTAATTTTAGAGAACTGAAATAGTAACAACAAAGAGCTACCACCAGATAGTGATAGCATTTTGTAAAATAAGTAGGCTTGGGTCAAAGCCAACTTCTCCCTCTCCTGTGTTAAGGTGGCTACTGCTACACTCCCAATGTCTTATACAGTACGTACACTATATAAACAGCACCTAGTTGCACATCATAATTATTACTGTACATAATCACCTAGTCAAAAAAAGAGCTTGGCTTGGTTTTGGCTTGCAGAGGAGCTCCTCAGAGAATGCCATCAGGGGCCCCTTTCCACCCAGAACAGTCTGTCCTGCCACACTCACCTGTGAGTGGGTGTTCAGGTCCCAACTCCGGCACCTGCAATCCTGTCAAACAATGTCTGTGCTCACCTACAGCCAAATCCTCTGCAGCAGCGGTGGGCAGCACCTGCAGCACAGCTGGGAACACTCACCTGCCCAATCCAGCTTTGCAACAGCATAAAAATTAAGCTGCAGAACAGACCTGTTGGGAGACTCTTCTGTTCATCAAGACAGAAAAGTGCACAGTGTGAACACCTTTAAAGAGTTTGGATATCACTGCCATCAATTTAATCTTGAGAAATTCCAAAAGTATACCACATTACAATTTTTCAGGTTAGTTTTGGCACAATTTGAGGAAAAATACTATTTTAATGCTATTTTTTTGTCCTAGTTTTAATATTTCACATTCTAGGACGGGAACACCCTGCTCCTGCATGTGTTATATTAGATGCCAGCTGCTTGGACGCCAGCTCCACATAACTATCAGCCATTTATCCAGAACTCTCTGTAACCAACAGGCTTGAGGGAGCAGGGCAAATCTGACGTTTTTTCAACAACACAGATACCTGGATAACATCTTGCTGTTTAGAGAGCACAGCGCAAAGACATTCAGCTTGTACCCCGGAAGATTTACTAATTCTGGGTCAGCATAGCCTCACCAGGGCGGATTTGGCTCCTGCCTACAGCACACAGCTCCCAGGAGAACTGCAGAGCTCAGGTGCTGGGCTTGCCGCAGAACAGGCACAGACAAGGAGGTCACCATCAAGTGCCAGGAAACCCCAGCAGCATCTACTTACCAGAGATGCTGTTTCTCATCATACCAGCTCCCACCAGTTTCTAGTTCCTGAAACACATCCCACAGTCTGGCACAGTTTCCCAAACCCGTATCACCCCAGGAGAAAGTTCACATCAGATCCTGGTCCTGCACCCCCTTTCTCCTCTCTAGACCCTAACTGATCAGTTCCATGCCCATTTTGTTTCTCGTCACCCACCTCAAGACTCCACATGAGCCTTCCCCCAAGTCAAGTCACTTCAACTAAATAAAAGCTACTGGCCAGCCATCCTTGGGAGCCCAGGATTTCTTTTTCCACCCTCATAATACTTCCTGAGCCAATGTCTGAGAATCTCAGCATGAAAACACCAAGCTGGTTGAGCCCCTTAGAGACGCACATTTTCGATGCACTGCTTGGCATTTTCTCATTTTCAATTTCTCATTTTCTCAACATACTCAATTTTCTTATTTCTAATTGGCAAGATTAAGAAAAAAACTGGTTTTCTGCTCCTCTCAAGCGCTGGCTCTGAAGTGCAGCATGCGCCTGTCAGAGACTGGAAGCAGTCTGAAGTCTCAAGACATTTAGGGATGCCAGTGTGTGTGAGAAGTGAGCAGGTCAAGCTTTGTCCTGGTGAGGCAGTGCTCTGCCCCCACACCCCCCAGCCTCTATTCCAGCCTTGCACTGCACACCAGGGAGAGGGTTCCACTCTGCCTAACCCAGCTCCTGAGTGGCCAAATGACCAGAAGTCCCACCTGAAGGGAAGGCTCACGAAAGCCCAGGGCTTTTTAAGGCTGAGCATGAGTGCAGCAAGTCTTGACCCTACCTTCCTCTTGGAGTTTGTATCTGAACACTGCTGGAACCCAGGCATTGGTAGCTATCTGTGCTTTTCAGTATCTTCTGTCTTTTGCTCATTCTTCTAATTCCCTCTTCTTGGAACATTTTGAGTAACTTAACATGGAATGGGTTTAAAGTGTGCTAAGTTGGATGAGCTAAATTAATGCTGTGAGAAGTGTTTTATGTTGATCAGATGTTGTACTAAGTCTTTAGCTAAAGTTTCCTGATTTTTCAAAAGTTTGCCAGTTATCTTTTGTGTTGTTTTGACCTCTCGAGAATATCTCCCACGTGTCTAACCCAGAGTACAGGAATCATTATAAACACTTTCAAAAGTCTCATCAAGCAAATTGATTGGGGCCTTACAGGCAAATTGATTGGGGCCTTACAGTGGCAGCCAACATATCTTTCTCCTACACACCCCAGAAGCTGCTGGGAGTTATCCTTGCTCACAAGAGGGGCAATTAGCTCTGAGAGAAAAGCTGGGT